>JAMQMW010001165.1:33532-65752 GCA_024115155.1 Thelonectria blattea
ACCTTGGCCTGTTTCAACGGCCAAGCGAGCCGATCGATGGCGTCCTGGATCTTGCGTGCCTTGCTCGTCTTCCCTGATATAGAAGCGGCGTCCTCTTCTCTGACCGCCGGGAATTGGGCCTGTAGCTCGTCTAGAACCCGCCGAAAACCTTCCACCGCACCTTCTTTCGCCGAGATATTGGCCAAGATGGGTGACGGCTCGGAAGTGGCGACTTCGCTCATGTTGTCATGGAGAAATTGAAGATTGTCAAAGATGGCCTAGAAACTCGCTGTTTGGAGAAGGACTCTTCGCATATCGCCGGGATACCCTTTGACGGATTCAATACAGCCCTTGCAGATCTTGATGACCGTCTGTGCCTGAACTACGGCAATTATGCTGGCGGCTGTGCCCAGCGCCTCTGCCATGTCCCATTGAAGTCCGTTGTGGGTTGGCAACTTGGTGGGCAAATGGGAAAACAGAGCGGACGGATGCTCTGCTGAGTTCGAATAGTGGGAAGCTCGTTGTTGCAGTGTGCCACGGGGAAATCGTTTTGATTTGGCAGGGGGCATGCTGGAATTGGACCTACCTATGTAGGAATGATCAATATGCAATGGCTGAGCGCTAGGAAAACCTGGTCGGGCTGCTTAGCTGAGAAAAGAAGCCTCGAACAAGGCAAGGAGGTAGTATTGGGGCACGGCACAGTGAAGATGCCCCGGGCTGGCGGTACAGTAGGCAGTTACCGGTCAGTTGAATGAAGGAAGGCTTTGCCAACCACATGTGTGTACAGCTGCAGGACGAGGGGCAGATCAGGTACGTGTACGGATACTTGGGGGCCTCAGAAAGTCAGACACAAACTAGTCGTTTGTGAGGCCCCCCAAGGCATATCTCATGGCTGGACACGAGGCTTGACTTCTTAACTAAGTAAGCTAAGTACAGCCACAACTATCTCCTCCTCCCCCATCTCCCGCATCCATGCCACCATCATGCCCTCCGCCTCCTTGTTGATCCCCCCCGATGGAATCACCCAAGTACTTGACAATCTCGGAGCAATCAACCACCTCGCCACCCGCCAACGCCCCGAGACTGGAAACGTTGGAGGCATCGCCCAAGTCGACTGGCAAGGCGTAAGCCCAAGCATCCTTTTGCGCCTGAAGGTGCTCCTCCAAGTTGCGAATGTTGGCCTCCAGAACTTTCTTGCTTTTGCCCTCGACGTGCAATAGCATCCCTTTGAGCCTTTCCAGCGACGCTGCAACGGAAGCAACGCGGCCGAAAGTGGCGCTTCGCTGGAGGCGTCGATGATTTAAGGTTGCGTTCAGGGCGAAGAGATTCCATTCTTCCGTCTCTTCGTCAATGATCGACGAGGCAAAGTCCCGTAAGAAGAGCTGGCAGTTGTGCCAGATGATGTCGTAGGGACCAAACTTCTCCATTTTGGTCACCCAAATTTTATCCACTTCGTCCTTTGATAGATGTGTCCAGCCAAGGATGGTTGAAGTGAGGGCGTGAACGGATGCCGCCGGAGAAAGTTTGGTCAGGGCAGCGAGTATTCGTTCGTGGTCAATGTCGCTCGGCTGAATGCTGTACTCGTACTGCCCAGTCCCAGATCCCAACCGTGCCCAGCCGTGCTCACCGGTGCAGCTCTTCTCGGGATCAATTTCTCCCTCCTCGCGGCTTGATTCGGGAGAAACTCGACGAAGCATGTACTTGTGTTTGTGTGTGGTCAACACCCAGTGAAGATGGCCGTCGTCTATGTGGTTGGAAAACCACACTCCCTCTCCCCGATCTGTGTAAGATTCCTGGCGAAGACGGAGCCGAGCCGCATGCTGGATGCTGATGTCTAGGGTTTGCCAGAGAGGGTCATTGGAGGGTGTCTTGCGCGACCTTCTGATTCGTCTGCGGTTCAGGAAGCACCCGATCAAAAATGCCGATATTAAACCAAGGATGACTGGAACCAAGACGACGGCTGTTGTAGTGAGGCCCATAACTTGAAACGGAAGATAGACTAATAGCGATTGAAGGAAAGACTTAACAATGAAAGACGAGTTCATGAGGGCTATTTGAGCCACTGAAGCACTGTGATTATTGGTGCAAAAACACGCCCATACTTCGCCTCCTCAATAACCTGATCCGCAACCCTGGTGGCCTGGACAGAACGGATGAAGCCATCCCTGCGAATGGATAAATGGGAAATGCCAGAAACGGCTTCCTAGTAACTACGATGCAGCCAATCGAGAGCCAGAATGTCACAACCCTCTATTATCCTGTCTTGGTATGTGTCGCAGACACGTTGCCGACCAACGCCAGAGCCCTTAAGTGGCCAAGATGCAGATCCTCCAAACACTACTAATAGTTATACAATCCCACCCAACAACCCTATTTCGACATTAATGCGCCTTCGCCCGGTCGACTCTTAGTTTTCCCCATGTTGAATTTGATCCTGAGTTCTCCTACCGCCGTTGAAATCTTCCCCATCACCCGATCCTTCACTCGACGGAGCCCCCCTCTCGTCTTCTTCCTTGACTCTTCTGCGTGTGGAGGCTGAGTTGGGCGCTCTTGAGTAGCCCCCAGGTTCTGAGGCTGCAGAGGCCCGTCACCATCAGCTGGTTTCGATTCCTCCACGAGATGGGGCTCTTGGTGAGCCCCTTGTGAAGCCTCATTTTGCCCTGCAGTTGAAGCTTGTGCTGGCTCGCTTTCATCAACTGACCTCGACTCCTTCGCCGAGTCAGCCAAGTCCGGGTCATCGTCGCCGCCAGCCGGCTTCGATTCAGTACTGGCCCTGACGCTTGGGATGGGCGAGGTGCCTTCGGTCTCGACATCTGCAGTTGTAAAATCGAGGCCGCTGCGCGTGCTGTTCTTGGTGCTGAGGTACTTCGATGTTGTCAAAGACTTCAATTGGGTCGTATTTTCCTGTAAGTCCGTCGAGCTCGTGCTCAAAGTTGGAAGTCTCACAGGTCTGGAAGACGGAGCCGTAGCGGAAGGAATACGACTTGTTCCGCCAGATGCCGTAGACGAATCTGGGTTTGTCCCTTTTGTCACGGGCAATGGTAGGCTCCCAGCATCGATCACGACAGCGTCGTCTGCAGCGCTCTGAGAGTCCCGAACTGGCAGGTTGTTAGATGGGGACTCTGACCGAGCATCTAGCTCATCGAGGCTAGACGGCAAAGGTATCTCCGTTCCTCCAAAACTCATCAAAAGGTTTGATGGCCGCTTGTCGTTGTCAATGTCGCCGGTGGCGTTGCCGGCAGTGTGGGACATCAGAAGGCCTCTGTCGTCCTATTTATGAAATTAATTAGAGGCTTGTAACGTTCTTGTAAGAGTGCGTACCGGATCTGCCTCTCTGTGTTCAAACATCAGCTCTCCCCCGGCCTCGGACGTTCGTAACGAGTTGACAATGGCCTCAAGATCCTTATAAAGATACGTGATGCCGGATCTGCCTTTCTTCTCGGGAACGAGCATAGTTTTCTTGATTACCTCGAGCAGTTTACTCGCGAACTCTGAGTCCGAAGAACGCCCTTCCAGGGCCTCGATTCGCTGCACGGGTTGATCTCTTGTCAGTAGGAGTTACTGCCGATATGGAACACTGAAGACGTTCCCACAAGCACATACCTGTTTAACCATGGGCCTGACCAAGGCACGGAATTGGTTATCCTCAATAATGAGGTCGAAGAACTTGTCATCTTGCACGCACTCGCTTCCGCCTTCCCGTCGTTTCTGCGACGGTTCCGCCTTCAATCGATCAAACGAGAACTGCTCCACGGCGTCGTACCCCTCCAAGTACCACATGCAAAACTCGAGATAGACGCAACCGAGGGACCAAATGTCGTAACTTCGATCGAGTTCAACGCCCTTCATGTGAAATTCGGGAGGGCTATAAGCCGACGTGTAGGCTTGGACGTTGCGAACCTTGGACCTCGTCCGTTCGGAGTGGTACCGCGTCTCGCTCAAGTCCGTGACGACGAGGAGGTTGCCGGCATCTCCCCGATTCTCAAATCGCAATATGTTCTCGGGTTTGAGATCTCCGTGTCGCCCAAAGACTCGTTTGGTCTTGGCGTCTGAGTCATCCTGGTCCCTCTGGTTGACCTGCCATGTCGACTCACCGTGGATGCGCCTGATGGCCGCAGCGATGCCGAGACACTGCTGTGCCGCCCACCTCTCCGTCGACGGCGAGATTATGACGTTCCTCTTCTTCCAAAACTCTAGAAGATTGTCGTCGGCCCACTCAAAGAGAAGAAAGTAGTCCTCGCCATGGCGGAAAGCCAAGAGCAACTTGATGAGATGGTCTTCCTTTTCCATCAGCTCACAGCACATGGCGAGGGCTCTTACTTCATCTTTAAAGGCCTCGTGGTTGTCTGAGTCGATCTTTTTCAGAGCGAAATGCAACTCCCCTTTCGACGGCTTTGGGCAGTTAGTACGCTGGAATAGACAGGACTAGGTGTTCTTATGACGGACCTGAGTTGGTTCAAAATTGTGATGTCTGGGGTGTATTTCCACCCGATGAACCGACGACCTCCCGCTCTTCCTCTTGTGCCCCAGACTGCGCCACGGGAGAGTTATGGATTTGTCGAGCTCGTACTGATATACCTTTCCTTTTTCGAATCGGAAGAAGGGGGCGAAGAAGTATTTCTGGACACGATCTAAAACTATCACATCCGTGTCACTCCAATCCATGAGGAGTGTGTCGTTGTCCTTGTTGGGGTTCGTTCGAGTGAAGCAAGGTGGCGAAGGTCCCTCGGATACGAGCGTCAAGGGAAAGTCGACATCGTAGATGCCCTCTTCGATGCATCGATGAATCGCGTCAAATTTTTTCACTTGAATGAGAACCCCCAGGATCCGCCGTCGGCTAGTCCTACTGTCGTTTCCCACGACGAGTTCAAAGAGTTGACCAAGCTTGTCGTCCGAGTAGAGCGGCAGCTTTTCGCGCAACAAGGACTTGATTATGATGGGACTCAAAATAAACTCAAATTCTTGAATGGGCAAGAAGCGTTCCTTATTCATGGCGCGCCTTCCCAAGCAAGACTGGACTCGGTCACGAATCGCCTGGTGAATAGTTGATTCAGGTTTGACCTCCAACCCAAACTTGTTGCAGACTTGGGCTACTGTCATGACGGGTCCTGGGTCAGTAACAGGCGGGTGAGGCAGGTTGCAAGAGCCAAAGAGGCCCAAGTCATCGACATGGTTGACATTCTCGATGTCCGAGCCTGCAACACTCGGGCGTCTAGGGGGCTCGGACCGTTGACTCATGCCGTGGCTGTCTTCGGTCTGGCGAATGACTGCACCACCCGGGAACTGGTAACTCAAAGACGGGAGGGCGCTGCTGCGGAGTGGAATGTCGAATTGGTGGTCGCTTTGGCCGCCACGACTCATGTTATCTTGGGGGGGGGTGTGTGGTTTGGTCTCAGCCTGAACAAAAGGCTCAACCCGAATGAGTCTCAACCAATGGTAACTGTTCCCAAAGGGAGTACGTTGGCTGGTCGAGTTGTCAAGGGGCAGCGTTGGGACGTGACAGCAAAGTATTGCATGGGGATAATAGCAGAAGGTGAATGGGTCTGGTTGAATGGGTAGTAGATTTAGGCTCCGGCCTCAACTCATGCCGAGGACTGGATCTTACGGCATATTTGACCACGGGGCAGTCGAACAGCCATTGAAGAGTTCCCTCGTTGAGCAACATATCTACGACTGAGCAACGAGTCTCCATCCGACCTTCAATCCCGCCGACATGCCCGAGAATTTGAAAGTGCAGTCTGGAAATAGGGGCACGTTGGGGGCAGGCCATTTCAGCTGGCGAAAAGGCCGCGTCGATGGCTGTGATTCAATCCAAATCGAGGGAGAATAAGCGATTACACCCTCCTCGAGTGAAATGCCTCATGAATGCCTGATTTAGCCGCCGAGCCTCATCTTTCAGAGAGGGGGTGCGGAGTTGGCCGGGCCACAATGGAAATGTGCGTCTCAGTTGTGGCGCGGTGCATGTGGTTCAGCCTTCGCGGAGCCTGACGGGGGTCAGAATGATGAACAAAGAGGCTTCGGAACGATGAAGCACAGGATCGCGGGACTCTTGAGATATTGGGTGAGAACATGTAGCCATCGGCTCCATACTATACTTTACTGTCCAGACTGGGCTTCGTGTGCATCGTCAGAAGCACGTACGATATACTTGACTGCTTGACGATAACTCAGAATCAGGGTGGAACACTGGAACTTTGGAATTTGAAAGTCGAGTGGACGCTGCGATTTGGATAAATATAAATATATTTACACTCCGTGTGTCATAATAACGCAAAGCGGAGGACACCCAACCACGAATATGTACATGTACGAGCTGAAGACGCAGTCACCTGTGAATCTGCACCTGGACATGTTGAGTGGCCACAGTCTGTCTGGTTGGCCTCGTGAGAAATTGCGTCACCTCGTTGAAAGGGAGGGTCGGGTATAAAGAATGGGGCAAGATAACAACTTCAGCGACTAGCATACAGAATGATAGGCTGGACCTGTTAGCCTGCCCTTCGGAGAGCCTTGCAGGCGGCACTCCCTTACAGCCACCACCCTTCGCCATGCATGGCCCCCAAGGGGGCGGAAAGACCAACAGTCAGACATTTGCCCACAGGGAGTACGCCTTGGCTCGGCTCATAAAATGACCTGGGGTTTCTTGTTTCGCTCATCACTGCATCTACAGACTACCCACCATCGTCCCAAGTCGTTTCTTCGAAGGGCGCGCTCGTGTTGAGCTAAGTGAACCATCCATCGTTCATACTCTTTGTTACGTACCCTAAAATCAACAAGTTGCTCTGCCGTCCTCATCCCTCCATGGCTATTCAACAATGTCAAATTGTCCGAGTGGATTCCGATGTGGTCGTCTACGCGCATCCCGGTTCCATTCGTCCACAAGAACTGTCGAACAGCTGCGCCAAACTAGTCGGCGAGAATAGATTCGTCATCGCTTTATCAAGAGACATCTACGTCATCTATGTCCATCGCGCGGCGATAGAAGCCGTCACTGTAAGTACAATTTTCCAACCATCAAATGGGAAACCTTTGCTGACGTGTCGCCACAGAACCCACGCCATATCAAACAGACTTCAGATCCCGAGAGAGTCCTCGAGGTGAAATTGCAGGATATCAGAATGGCCCAGAAGATGTTGGAATAAGACTGGTGTGAAATGTGAAGGGAATCAGAGATTGGTCCGCTTCAGTTACCATTGAACCTACATATAGTAACCAGAGCTTCAAACTGCGGAATTTAAGGAGTAAGGCGTTGTTTACTCAGCGTAGGAAGTCATTTTTCATGTCAGGAAACGGAATAGGGCATTTACAAGACTTTTCTGGAATTCGATCGATATGAAATAACTCAACAGATGCGCACCCATTCAGTCTCTTTGCCAACATGCTCGGCCTTCATCGACGCCACTCCCACCCTCTCGTAAGCACACGGATTCGAGCCGCTGCTGGTGACGGGAGAAATAACTAGAACGTGCAGTCTCATATCCCCGTGATCATGACCGACCTTGTCCCGTCCGATGACCACACACCGCATGCTTCCGGCGCCGAGCGACTGTTCCATATCAAACGTCACATATGTCAGCGTCTCCTCCTCGGTCATGCGTAGCCTCCTACTTGAGCCACGAAGAATGACCATGTCTTCTGAAGACTTCGCCATGCCTTGATGTTCGTGGCGGAAGAGAGAGGGCACAAACGGACTCTCGAACTCCGTCCCCGTTGTCCAATCTATCCTCTCGAATTCCAGCTCCATGTACTTAATGGATCCCTCCTTAGAGAGCCACGACCAGCTGGGCACGGGACGACTTGCCGGATGCACAATGCGCTTCATGTCTTTGGCTTGCCCGCGCTTCCAGAGCAATCCTCTGGCAAAGTACATGGAAAAGAGTCCAAAGGCAGCTTGGGTGCGAAATGCCCTCCCCAGCCGCTTCTGAAGACCCAGTATCGCAACAGCCCTATCAGAGGCCCTCGTGAACGCCAGGGATGAGTAGCGCTCATAGAGGTCTTGGAGGAGCACCTGTCTTCCATCCCGATAGTAGTCGAGGGCAAGCTTCGGAAACCTGGCGTCGCCGAGGAAGGCGGCTTTGGTACTGGAACCAGGGAAATTAGCAGGCAGACCAACTTCGTTCATGGGTGACTTACTTGCGAAGAAGGGCCAATGTTTCACACTGAACTCCCGCACCGCATTCCCAGTATACTTGGGTCGAGGTGAAGTAGATCGACCGGCGCGAAAGTGCTCGCTCTTGCAGCACCCATCCGCGCTTATTGAGCACGCTCAGCTCAACATCTCGGTGGAAGTCGTCGATGTTTCTACAGGCGTAGATGGTTTCGCCGCTCCTGGTTTCCACCCGGAGAGCAGAACGGTCTGGACGGTCAGCGAGGAAGCTCTCCAGGGATGACGAGGCCGAGCTGGCGCTAATGGTAACGTATGCTCTGCTGAAGACTTCTTCCATCTTAGACGCCTCACTTTCCCACTCGTCTTGGTCGTCTTGGATGATGCAAAGCGAATCTATCCAGAGGTACTTGAGACCGAGACCACGGGTGACTGAGACTGCATCGCGAAACATCTTCGGGAGCCGGTCGGCATCAATGAAGGACTGCAGTTGCGTTAGATTGCTCTTGTACGTGCAGAACTTCTCGTGTTCCTCGACGACACCCCAACAATGACTGAGGGCAACGTATGGAACAGGGCTCATGGAAGATGCCTCTACGAGGCGAACGCAGTTGTCAACTTGAACCAGTCGTGTTGGCATTGTCGAGACTCCCTGCATGGTGCTACGCTGACACATGTGGTGCGTCGCATCGCAGGCTCTGATCCATTCCTTCATAATGGTGAGCTGCTCTGGGCTGCCCGGTCCGAAGAGGGTCGGCAAACCGACTTGACGACCCGACGACATGGCTTGTCCTGCTTCTAGGTCAGGTCAGGATCTACACTTTTGAACAATGGGTTTTTGCCGGGCCTACCTGGCTCGGAATACAGAGAAAGCAGCATCGGGCCGTCTTCTACACCCACAAAAGCACCAGTCTGGCGCAAGGAAACGACTTCCGGCGGTCGATAGCCCGCGTGCCCTAGAGTCTCGAGAAGAAGCCTACAGACATCGCACCTGTGAGATGTTGATTGGAGTTTGGAAAGATCGCACATGGATTCAAAGAGATGGGTTGACCGCATCGCACTACATCTAACGCAGAGACTCGCCTGTCCGTGTTTCTCCCGTGGTCTCGCTCGTTCCCAGCCCAAGAGCTTGATGACTCGGAGCGCAAACTCATTGTTTGGGATGGGGTCCCAATCGTCGGTGAGCTCACGACGTTGCTAACAGGTATTAACAGCCTCTTCATCCTCACCAAGTTCCGGATGAACTCACCACCTAATCAATCTTAGTACGGCAGCCACAATGGGGGAACGGAAATTACGGAAACTTACCACCTAATACAGTGACATTGTTATTCAAACATGCGTCATCAGGTGCTGCGAGCTGGGGGGTCTTGGGGATTGTCATCACTAACATCCTGCACGCGCAAATCACCCCGAGTTAGTGCAACTTCGTTGCCGGCAACCGCGGGAGCACTCACGTACTTGACGGGCGCCACAAGTTAGGCTTCTTTGCCACGGCCAGGGGAGGAGGGAAGACTTACTCCATCGTGAATTGTCACCTGGCTCTCTTGGGGAGCTTGCAATGAACCGCCGGTTGCCGAGGCCTGGCGCTCTAGACGGAGGTTCTCTTCCAAGTCTTCGGGCGTCACGACATTCGGTAGGGAGTTGCCGTCCCCGAGCACCTCCGTCGTGGCCGGGGGAGCCAAAGAGCCGTCAACCTCGTAAAGAATTCCGGGAAGAACCAATACTGACGAGCGATCGAGTCCCTCAGTAGTAAGGTAGGAGTCATCCTCACATCGGTCGAGGATGAGCTGCATGCTGGAGTGAACCTCCTTTGCAGTCGCTCTGTGCTCCTCCGGGAGGCACAGCATTCGCGATCGCGCAAGGTCGAGCATGTCCTTGCAAGCTCCGCAAATCTTTGGATTACGATCCAGGGCCTGAATGTACCGGTCAACTTCCGGGTCGAGGACGTACTCGGTGGGAACTCCAGCAACGCGATCGGCAGCCCAGAAGTATCCCGTTGTGTTGCTCCGAAACTTCACCAAGGCCTCGAACCCATAGACGAGCCAGACCAAGAGCTCAAGGAGCGTGCATCCCATCGACCAAATGTCATAGGAGCGTCCACGCGGCGTCTTCGCACTTCGCCGCTTATCTTCTTCCGGAGGCTCATATCGACGCAGCCCCGAGGGCGTGTTAGTCTCCATGCCCCATTCTCTTCGAATCTTTGTGTTGTGTTCGTGAACGGTGGACAGTCCGAGGTCGGAAATCTGAAGCAAGCCCCCTTCGCCCTCGGTCTTGAAAAAGAGGATGTTGTCGGGCTTTAAATCCCCGTGTCTCCATTTAAGCTCGTGAAGCTCTTGCAGGGCCTCGAAGACTCCGACGAATTGTCGGATGAGCCATCGGACGTTCTTTTGCTCAAGAGGACCCGACGGGTTGGTCTTCTTCCAGTACGTATCGAGATGACCGCCGTCGGCCCACTGGAAAATGATAAACCGGTCGCCATCAATAATTTCGTAGGCTGCGATGGGTTTGATGAGATGTTTCGATTTGACTTTGGATTTGACGAGGTCGTGGAGATTCTGGGCTTCCTTTTCCGCGGCGGAATTATCCTGCTGCTTTGGCCTCTTGACGGCGACCGTGATGCCCTCCTCGTTGGTTTTCTAAAGCAGTTAGTGAAAAGATTTCTCCCCTGCCAAAGACAAAAGGTTCGCGTCACTTACACGAGACAGAAGCGGTAGATGCGCGGCGTGGACCCTTTCCTTCGAAACGTCGCTAAAGTGGCCCGAGTACGATTCCTTCTCTTCATTGGGCATTTTCAGATATGGCAGGACCGTGTTCACGTCGAGCTTGAAGCGGAAAGTACTGTCGAAAACTGGCACTCGGAGTTGGCGCTGTAGATGGTCAAAGTGTAAATAGTCGCGGATATCCCACCCGGCGAACAATGCATCCGGCTTTGATTCAGATAGTTCGTCAAAGGGGACTTCGAGAGGACGGCCATGATCTTCGACGTCCATGCTGAGTGGCAGCGAGCCGTCGTGGATCTTGGGGTTGCCGGGATCATCACCGCGGAGTTCTGCCAACATGGGGAGCCGGCCCATGATGGCCAGGATCAAGAAGAGGCGTTGGGCTTTCTGCACGGCAAATTCCACGAGATCTTCATCTGGTTCGATCTCGGCCTCGCGAAAAGCAGACACGACAGCCTGACGGTGGACGAAGTGAGCCAACTTATCGAAGGGCAGGAACTTTTTGCCGTTGTGGTTTTTCTCACATGCCGTATTAACATCGGTTCCCAGCGCGGAACGGCTTTGATACTGATACAAAGGTGAAGCAGCCATTCTTTCGGGGAACGGTTGGGCGTGGCAGGTGGTTTCTCGGATGCTTGGGTGGCTTGGGATGAGGTAGGCAGGCTGGCACGACTGCACTGAGGAAGAGATTGGGCTGAACAAGCTATGCTGTAAAGAGAGCAACTGGAAACTTCAGGGGAGTTATCGAAATTGAGCCTTGTGTATGTATTTTTATGCGATGCGATTGAGGTTGATTCATATCGACGGTTCGAGATTGATAGTGCCTCGACGTGGGGGCCCCTTGAAGCCGACCAACATGTGTTGTCGAGAAGATGCAGAATGAGTTGAAACAAATCTCGGTCAGCGTCGGCTGTTGAAGAGGATCTAGAATAAGAAAAAATTTGTGCGTCTCGTGACGATGCCCAATTGCACTTTGCCAATATTCTGGGCTGATGTGATCTCTCGGTTGTCTCGAGCCTCGATTGATCATTGAGCTTACGCCATGTCTCAGTCGGCGATGACCGATTGGCCTCTGATGAATTGTCTGTTATCATAAAGTGCACTTCTGCTTGATTGAATGCAAGTTTGGGATGACGCGTACCCAAGTATGCAATGATACCCAACAACTTCGTAATCTCCATGAATATTTTCAACCGACGAGAGCCTCAATTCGATCGAGGTAGACGCCGGCAGGCAAACGAGGCAGCCTTACAGTCCCCGCTCAAGGAGTGGAGGGTAGAGGGAGGCAAGGTGCATGCAGGCTGAAAGGACGCACCAAACCCTGGTAGGGGCCGGAGAGGGAGTTGCATGACTATCTAAGCCCCCGGAGACTTTTCCTTTCAACGCTGAATGAAAATGTATTCCATTGCGTCTGCCTATACTCCGTATTGCCTCCCTGTATAAGTCTGCAATCAAGCGCTCTCATGGTTAACATGGGCGCGGTCCTCCAATCTTCACCTGCTTCAGGCGTCTGCCGTCAATACAGACTCCTATAGAATGACACAAATCGATGAAGAGGCCCGGCGGGACAGAGAGGATGAACTCCTCGAGGGCCTCGCCTCACTTCCGTACTTGGAGCGCCTAACCTGTTTCATCCGCGGCTCAACAAGGCACCGAGTCGCCGGCGGCGTCACCGTCGTCGACTTCCGCCCACTCTATTCCGTCACCATTCACCACCTCCAACGCCAACTGGCCGAGGAGATCCAGAAGCTCGCTCGGGCGGACCTGACAACGCAGCAGCTAGACGAAATCAGGGAAACTCTTCACAAATACAGTAAGGACGTTGTTCCCACCGTTCAGCCGCACTTCCCGCCTCGGCTCAGCTCGTGTTTTGCTGACCAATGTGCAAGCCAACGCCTTGCGGGATTTCGAGTTCATCCACGCCAACCGGTGGAACACGTACTTCGTCAAGGACATTGCCGCCTCTCGGCTCGACGACGGGCGTGGCTCGCGGCTCCAAGCGGCTCTGATATCCGAGCTGAACCTCACGACTGAGCGGTCTCACACCAGCATGTTTCGCGACTCGGACCTTCTTGGGTCCTTCAACCCGCAGCTGATGCAGCACAGCACAACGATTGGCTCGAGTCTGGGCACCGATCGGGCGCATACCGTGGCGGACCAGGAGCGTCGGGTGAAGATACGGATGGCGTTGAGGCGGTTCAGCTTTGCGGTGATTGGGGGCCTGATTATTGTGATGCCGATGCTGATCCTGGTTAGCGACACTGCGAGTGTGAAGATGCAGGCCGTCATCTCGACATCCATCTTTCTGTTTGCCCTTGGGGTGGCCGTATTCTCCAAGACGACACCGGAAAACCTGCTCGTGGCAACAGCAGCGTATGCTGCGGTCCTGGTAACATTCATCGGAGATCGATGATTGCTCGGCAGGTAAGAATGGTAGAAAAAGTACCAAGGGTGTGTGAGATCCATAACTCAATAGGGTTTGGGTTTAGGATGCAGTTGTGGGCATCACACGATGCATTTATTTGTCGAGTTTAGCCTTTCAGTTTACTTCAGACCTACTGCTACGCATATTGATATCCGCATAACTTTATGTTCTCTCATTTCCATCTTGAACCCCATACTCTACCCTCTAGACTTCAATTCTCTCCACATTGCTGTTCTCGAGCTGCTTGCTCCCTTGCTTCCTTCGCCAGTTGTGGCATACTACCTAGCCTAACTTAGACACTCGGCTAACTACGCTCTTTAGGTTGGGCTTAAGAATACCTAGCCGGGCACTTTATTCTCCATTTCCAATCGAGACATTCGTCACAACGTTTGTGAGCCACTTGTTCCAAAGAGGCCACGTAGGGTGAACCCCGTCCATAAACGCAACTCACGAGTATCTTTCGAGAAATTCAACGCCTCAATTCTGTTGATATATAGTATGTTTCTCAACCCGAATCTCGACGCAGCCCATTGCCGCTTTAGCGGCATGAGATCTGGCGCTAATCAGCCTGCGCTTACCCAGCGCTCACCCAGCGCTCACCCCCGAAGGTGGTGAGTGCTGACAGGTGAAGGATCCCGACCCTATTCCAACTTGGGGGGTGATACGCTTTGAGTGAGCTGCATTTCAGCATGTGAAAACTTGATGATGAATAATCCGGACCCGAGTGGCGGCGGTCACAGGGGCTCGTAAAAATTAGTAGAGGCTTCTCTGATGGCCCCAGATGACAGAGAGTAAATGGTCCTTCACGCGTCCCATTGGCTTCCTGCGACTAGGTATCGAAGGTGTTTCTTCCCTCATCTTGTGCTTTGTAACCGGAACTATTGGTGTATCCTACTCTTCAAGACCCGAGATGGACGAAGCGGAGAGTGCGACGTGCCCAAAACCCAGCGGCCATGATGATCGGGGTGAGATGAGCTCCTTCGAGGCTGACTGCAGATGACCCCTACACCCTGGATCAATTGACCAGCCCCAGGATCAACATGCTCGTCGTCCGACCGTTAGTAGACCGGCTCTACAACCCAAATGAGTATTCAAGAGGTTAGCCTGCTTGTTCTTTTCCCTTCCCGTACCTGGATGCATACGCTTCTGTCAAATGTAACTAAACCCTTAAATACTACCTAGAATACGTCTTCTGGCCAACCGTGTGCAGTTTCTCCGCGAGCAGTCCAGTGTTATCCATCAGAGCGTCGGTATCGCCAGGGCGACACTATGCGAGTTGGTGGCCACGCGTATCTTGCGCAAGTTTAACGAAGAGAACGCCGGGCCGGTAGGCCTGCTTCTGCTGTCCAATGTCCTCGTGGAAGGTTTCGACCCGTTCTCAGGCGCACCCGAAGACGTCGAACGATCTGGGCGCTACCAACAATGGCCAATCCAGGAGCGCGGCGGGCACGAGAGAAAGCTCACGGCTCTTGAGCTAGCAATTCTCTCCGAGAGCAAGAACTTCATCAGCTCGCCAGCGTGCCAAAGAGTGGACGATGCTGTATACCAGGGACATGTTATCTACACGCCATTGTCATTTGTCGATGTCTTGCCGGACCACTATAAGCACCACCCGGTCTCACTATATGACCCCCGCAGAGCGCCTCTGCTCAATCATTATCGCCTCATTGTGCCTCGTTCCCGGAATATCGTTGAGTTGGTCCAGTTCCTGGTGTTGGTTCTCCTGTATGTCCTAGCCATGGCCAACCGTAATAGCGCCGACCTCAGTCTCTGTGAGCTCCTCTTTGTTGTCTACACGGCCGGCTGGGTTCTCGAACAATTTGCCGCCATCATCGAGCACGGTTGGGAAGTCCATGCCCAGAACCTCTGGTCTTTTTTGGATATAACGTTTACGCTGATCTTTGGCATATATATATATGTGCTCGAGTTTATGATGTCTCGGTTGGCCATATCCACGACGGAGTTGCCCTCCACATACTGTGCGTTGCTGCGCCCATTTTGCTCACTCGTGTGGCGTTCAATCTTATGCCGGATAACATCGTCTTCCTCTCTCTTCATGCCATGATGAAGGACTTTTTGCTGCTGACATTCCTCGCCGTCTGGTGTGTCGCTGGCTTCTTCCTGGCGCTGCAGTGGCTGGTGACAAGCGACAGCACGTCTACCAGTCCGAGATGGTATACTGTGGCAAAATGGCTTCTTTGGATCTGGTTTGGTCTGGACGGGACGGGCATCGAGGAGTCGGTCCAGTTCCATGTCATTCTAGGGCCAGCCCTTATGGTCGCCTTCGCCTTCCTTGGCAACACACTATTCTTGACGATCCTGGTTGCCCTCCTTACGAACACATTCTCCAGGATCGTTGCAGCCGAAGCTGCTGAAATCCGGTTCCGGCGCGCCGTCTTGACATTCGAGGGTGTCAAGAGCGATGCTATATTTGCGTATCCTCCTCCTTTCAACCTCCTGGCCCTGATGATCCTTCTCCCGCTCAAGTTCCTCATCTCACCGCGTGCCTTTCACACCACACACGTCGCAATGGTCCGAGTTTTGAACGCACCTACCTTATTGCTCATCAGCCTCTACGAGCGCCGGGGCATTGGGCCTCGGAGAGCCGCAGGGGCGTCCAAATCGTCTTCGAGGTGGCAATTTACTGGTTTCTCCCCGCATGGCGATATACAATCCGTCTTTGAGGCCGAGCCTCCACCGGGAGTCCAAGAGGAAGCCGAGGAGCTCGATGGCTTGAGTGAAATGGGTTTCCCGGATAATGATATAGTATCGAGGTCATCGAGGGAATTCAAGCAGTCACCACCGGTGTTTAGATTGGGCAATGCGAGGCTCCGAAACACAATGCCAAGGTCGGTCAGTAATTAGTATTCCCAGAGCGGGACAGCCGTCTTTATTTTGAATCCTGTGTACAAGAAATGGACCGACGAATTGAGGTTGAACTTCCCCTTTACTCTCCGAGAAAACACTCCAACTATGACGTCAGAAACATTGGCGAGCGTGCTTACCTCACTTTATCAATTCGCGATCGCACAAATGGTCCCGCTCTTGGGCCGTCGAGGTCCTTCGGGGTTTTCTCTTGGCAGCAGAGTAATTCAGAAATGGAGTAAACAGACGGGGAGTTGCGGGGTTCCTGTGCTGCACGGTCGGTTCGTCGTCTTGTTCCTTGTTTGACCTCATATGCCTGTATTCAGACGAACAACCGCACATTAGAGCCAAAAATGTGCGGAAGGCATCATGCCTGTGGGGAGATGCTTCATGAAGAATGGGGCTATCCATCCAGGATATGTCACTACACCGTCATGATATGCTGGCGGCGACTGGGGAGACTGGCTCACGAATCAAAAGCCTCAGGTCGGAGGCCTCAGGATACCTACAGGCCACGGGGATAATAAATGTTTATTATCCCTGTGGCCTGTAGCAACGGCCACCTCCTTTACATGTACGTACTGTACCTGGACAAGGACGCAAGAAATCGCCTGCTGGTTAAGGTGTACATTTCAGTGTAACAGGCAACTGGTCACTACCATCGCTCGTGACGCTCTGCCATGCTTAAACTACGTTAGTCGCGGGAGCGAGTCTGTTAGTGGTAAGCTCACCTCGAAATCCGCTCCCCGAGTGACGCTCCGGAACAAATCGCTCAGCACGTGCGAGTGGTGGTGGCGTCGAGAAACTTAAATTTCAGCTACTGAGAGAAATTCAACCCTTTCCTCTCCTTCGTCTGAGACTTTCCGCGAACTCTTTCGTACCTAGATACCTTTTTTCGTCCTCGATTGCTCTTGGCTCGTCGTTTTTCTTCTTCACAAGCACCATGTGGCATCCACCAATAAATTTTGTGACACTGCATTGTGATGCACCCACATTCACCCGACTTCATACAGATGGCTGATAATCCTGCTGCATAGATGCGTACATCATCTTTATGGGACTGCTGGCCCTCCTTGTCCTCTATCCTTACGGCAATCTCAAGGCAATCGACGCCTACTTCTTCGGCGCCAGCGCGTCGACTGAGTCTGGGTTGAATACGTGCGTGCTCCTGTTCTCCTGCCACTTCTCTAAGGGATGCACTTCGCGGCTAATGGTATATGCAGCATTGATGTTAAGCAACTCAAGACCTACCAGCAGGCCTACATCTACTTCATCCCCATGTTCACCAACCTCGGCTTCATCAACGCCATAGTCGTCATCGTGCGCTTATTCTGGTTCAGGAAGCACCTCAACCAGGTTGGTGAGTAGACGGCTACGCTCAATTCTTGCTGCAATACACCTCGCTGACCTTACCATGCTGGTAGCTCCGGATCTGCTGCGCAGGCAACAACGCGAGTCTGTAGGCGTGGAGTTTGACCAAGATCCAGAGACGGGCAACAGAGACCATGGTTCCAAGGCTGAGGAACCCAGGGCGATGGCTACCGGCAATGATGCCGTCCTCACTGGCGACCCTGTCGGGAGAGTTTCACTGGCTGGTCAGGATGGGACCACGGGGGTCGTCAACCCTCCCGTGCGCATTACTTTTGATCCTTCCACTGATCTGCACCCCAAGAGAGAGGTGACACTATACATCCCACCGCCACACGAGCGCGACCAAGGTGAGCTGGGCATGGCAATCCTTCGGTTGACGGTCAACTGTTGACGACTCCAAGGACACCCCCTCGTTGAGAACGCCAAACATGACGGATCTGACGACGACGACGACGACGGCATGACATTCTTCCCGCCACCTCGCATCACCTTACGCTAACATCTTCCCCCAGATCTTGGCATCAGGGATGCGGCTGGCTCGAGTGGCTCTTACCCCAACGCACTCCGCCGCCGCCGTACCAGTGGTGACGGGCCGAGAATGAGCGCGGCCAGATCAATGGACCGCGTTGTCGATGTTGCCACGTCCGTGTTCGTCCTCGGGTCCGAGCCCACACGGGATGATCGTCGCCTCTCAGCTGCATCTCAACAGCCGCCAGCCGTGACTGAGCTTCCTTTCCTCTCGCGCCAGGCAACCGTGGGCCGCAACTCACAGTTTCGAAACTTGACGTCTCGCGATCGTGAGTTGTTGGGCGGCATCGAGTACCGTAGCCTGAAGCTGCTGCTTAAGCTTGTGCTAGGTGAGTGAGCCACGACCGACTTTCGCGCCATAGATACTGACGACCTGGAAGCTTACTTTTTCGGCCTGCACCTTTTGGGCGCCATTTGCCTTGTAGGCTGGATCCAGACGGCCAACCCAAAGTATACCGAGTACCTAGCGTCGACTGGTCAGGATAAGAATTGGTGGTGAGTGGCTCTCTGCACCTAGCAAATCTATGTCATCAACTCACACTGAAGGCAACCCTAGGGCCTTCTACTCCGCTCAGACGATGGTAGACAATCTCGGCTTCACCCTCACGCCTGACTCTATGATCAGCTTTCGCGACGCCACATTTCCTATGCTTATCATGAGCCTCATTGCTTTCGCCGGTAACACCCTTTACCCCGTCTTCCTACGCCTAGTCATTTGGACAATATCCAAGGTCATGCCCAAGCACTCCCCCATTCAGGAATCTCTCTCGTTCCTCCTTAACCACCCTCGCCGATGCTATACACTGCTCTTCCCTAGCAAGCCGACTTGGATTCTTTTTGGAATCATCTTCGCTCTGAACTTTATTGATGTATTGTTCATTATTGTGCTTGACCTGCACAACCCAGAAGTCGACGCTCTGCCTATGGGCTCACGCATCGTGGCTGCAATCTTCCAGGCCGCCTCCTCACGCCATACAGGCGCTGCCACCTTTAACTTGGCCAATGTGAACCCAGCCGTACAACTCAGCCTGTTAATCATGATGTACATTGCCATCTTCCCCATTGCCGTCAGCATCCGCGCATCCAACACATACGAAGAGAAATCTCTCGGAATTTGGGAGCAGGAAGGTTCACTAAATGAGAGCAACGGCTCGTCATATCTCATAACACATATCAAGAACCAGCTCAATTTCGACCTCTGGTATATCTTTCTTGGAGCCTTTCTAATATGTATTGCCGAGTCTGATAGGATTGCGGATACAAACGAACCGGTAAGAACGATATTCACGGCCTGTGCTCGGCTGTGACCTGTCTGACCATCTCTAGGCGTTCTCTGTGTTCTCGGTTCTCTTCGAGGTTACTTCTGCCTAGTAAGTATCTCTCCTCCACAGCTCTGCTGGACCCTCGTTTAAAGTTTTCTTCCCTTAAAAAGACAAACAAATTACTTATTCTTCCTTCTAGCGCAAACGTTGGTCTCAGCCTTGGATACCCGACCGTCGCCACCTCTCTATGCGGCATGTTTGGAAGCTTCGGCAAAATTGTCATCTGCTTTATGATGATTCGGGGACGCCACCGCGGCCTACCTTACACCATTGATCGTGCCATCATGCTGCCGGACCGCCATCTAGTCGATGAGAGCGACGAGAACACCAGTCAGAGCTAGTACGGCCATCAAGAGGCCATTTAAGATCAAGCCCCGTAAGTTGATTATGGGGCTAGTCGAGTAGCCAATCTTGGGCACAAGGGGGTGAATTTTTAGACATCTTGAATCCGCAATTGGGGATACGTGCGCTCCGGGAGAGGAATTTTGAAGAGGGTCGAGGACCGGCCGGCTGCTCTGGCTGAGCCTGACGGGTTGGCTCCAGGGAAGATTGTAAATAGTCAGATTAGACTGCTAGATTCTAATACTAGATGATCTGGGTCGAGCTTATCGCGGTGTCCCTGTTGGGGGCAGGAGGGTTTGCAAAGGCGTCGAGGACCCGTGAACTTGATGCCGCTATTCGCTTCATCGTAGTTTGCAGCATGGCAAGGTTATACAACATACCCTCAGCTGAGAAACTTGTTTAACATCACAAAGTTACTCACGGTTTGACCATATCAAGCCATGGAAGGTTGGGCTGCCATATCGAGGAAAACGAACGGCAACCATCAGCAAACCCAGACAATTTCTAGAACGGCAGTAGATGGTAGACTAACAAAACGAATGCCATAGATGCGCTAGCAACACACAACCTGAAACCAATACTACAATCCTCTCCCGTCGAGTTCCATAGGGCGACTTTTGATGAGTCGGTGAGCAACGGATGGGCAAGTAGGGCGAAAATCGGTCAGATGTATCATTAGACCACGCCTCGCTGAGTGAAGTACATGGGCGGGATTTTCCCCCAAGCGCTTGCTTGGATGGGCCGACAGAACCGAGGAAATGAATCACATGCCGTGGCTGTGTACTCTGGTGGCATCTACGTGGCAGCCAATCAAAGGCTTGCCGATGAGATGAAACCCCTCATTGCAACAGTTGGATGCAATGATGGATCCAAAGCTAGATCCATGGCAGTCTGGTTCTACTTCGTACGCCCGTTATTGACAGAATACCCATGTACGTTGGAAGTGGCACTGGGCGTGGGCGCCATGGTATGCCTTGGCCATTTAATCCCATCGTGGCGCACCTCGCCTCAATGGAAAAAGGATGCAACGATTTCTTCTTTCCTATCAATTCCACCACCCGTCGTCTACACTTGGTCTGGAATGGCCGTACTACCGGCACTGCTGCATCGTGACACCGATTCTCGTTCGGTAGCGGACCACAGCAATGCTCATGGGCCATCCACAGCGGCCATCGCAGGGTGCCTCGCCCTGGTGCTCATCTTGGCCCTCGTGGTTCGATTCGGTCGCCGATGCAGCCCGGATTTCAATACTCCCAGACCAGCGCCGGTGTCTCACAGCAACTTTGTTGGTTTGACGCCCGAGGCCGTGAACTCTATCCCCGTCTTCAGGTATAGTACGTCGTCACCTCACCATGGCGGCCCTTTGGCCCCTTTCCAGGCTTCTTGCGATGGCACTGCACCGACCACAGACGAGCCGCGGAGCTGCTCTATCTGCACCGAAGACTTCACCGAGGGCATCAAGCTCCGGTCACTGCCCTGCAGCCACGTCTTCCACCCCAAGTGCATCGATCCATGGTTGTTAAAGCGTTCTGTTACTTGTCCTCTATGGTGCGTACACCTCGGACCACTGCCACTCTGCCACAGCGCTTGCTCACAGCATTTGTCCACCCCCTCACAGTCGCCTCAACGTCGCCTCGGGTCTTCTACCTCACAATCCCCGGGCGCCCTCGCGACCTCGTCGAACGTTACGGCCGTTATCTGCAGGCGGGCGGTGGATGGTGTGCCGTCGAGGACCAAGAGTTAAGTGCGCATATCCCTTCTCACCAGCGTACGGCCTGACGCAGATTATAGAATACCCAAGAATTGCCTGCCCTGACGAGCGTGCCGAGCGCCCAGTCACTGGGTCCGGGGACAGCGGTTGGGATACTGCCCCTCCGTTCACTCCCCGCGCCATTGCCGTCGATCCCAGAGGTCCTAGAGCAAGATACAGGGGCAGCAGTACGCAACGGGTGATGGGAAAGGGTGGCGGAGGAACGGCAACAGAGAGAGGGAAGGCGTGGCCGTCGGGCTGTGGTCAAGACTGGAGAGATGCCGAATATAAGTCGAGTGCTCGGAGATCATATTACCAGAAGCTGGAAACTAGAAAATAGGCTTATGGAAGGATAAAATTCTCACTTAGCTAAGCAACTTGACTCATCGTAGCATTTAATACTTGACATCTCGACGTTAAATCAAAGCCAACGATTGATCAGACTAGGACATACGCCAAACGTCGCAAGTTGTGGGGAAGCCGTCTTGGCAACGTGGAGATAATTGGACTACTAATAACTCAAGCATCGTGCAAGGCGACATGTATGATTTGTTCCTATATGTACTATCGAAACGTCGGTTTTTCTACTTGGCAGGTGTGTTATTTCTTGCCAAGGGCGTGGGTGCTAGTCAGCTCCGGCCATTTGAGGATCAAGGCCGCATGTGTCTGAGATAATTACTCACAAGCCAGGGATCGCAACTTATCTGGCATGACCCGACGCTGGATTGCGTCGAGTATTGCCACTGCCGAATTTGGCAGTTGGTTAGCATCTCTAATTCGGATACCTTAATTCATGTACGATTCAGGATGTGACGTCAATATCAGGGGTCTTGGGGAGAATGTCCTTTTTCAATGATTTGGACCGTTTATTTTCTTCCAACGGAGTCACACTTGCCCTGACTTGCCCTTCACATGTTAAAGGATTTCAAAAGCTCCTTATTCGTACGGTCGCACCAACGGATGAGCTCATCCAACTTCGTCAGAGTCGTCAACCCTCACCGAAGACAAGTCAGAAAATTTCTCAAACCAACGGCCCTCCAACCTTTCCGATATTATGAGGCAATTACTCTTAGCCCAAGGTAGCCCTGGATAATCCCTGTGGCTGGCGGGGTATCTGAGGAGAGGGAGGCCTCCTGGATGGCACGGAATGAATACATCAAGGAACTTTGGAAGTGACCTATATTTCGCAGCCAATTCATGCTGAAATCTTTCTCACTTCTACCATTTTCCGATGCTGTCTTGTCTCTGCATCTCTCCCTGCACACTCTATTGCTTCGTTCCTTGAAGTTCCACCCTCGTCTCTGCAACCCTTGACCTGCGGCAGACACACCGCCTCAACCACCATCACTGTCAACGGTTGAGACACTAGGCTGTGTCAATGTCACCTGCTTGAAGAAGACAAACCCTCGCGTCTTTGAAGTCCCTTTCAACTCCAAGAACAAATGGATGCTCGCGCTCTTCCAGTCTGATGACGAGGGAAGGAAATATCGTGCCATCATTAAGGGTGCCCCGGATATCCTTCTCGCTGGTTGCACCAAGTACTGGTCCTCTGAGTCCGACTCGGTTGAACCTCTCAACGATGAAGCCCGCCGCAAGTTTCAGCAAATCCAAGACGAACCTTCCCGTCAATCTGAAAGAGTCATCGTCCTCTGCGAGAAGCTCATCACTTATCGTGCTGTCGCCGGGTCCAATGCCTTCAGTGACGTGGTTACGCATTCTGCCATCTACGACTGCTCAGGAGCTACTCAGGCGACTCAGGCACGACTCAGGTTAAAGCGGCAACAGCTCCAGCTCACGCACGACGAAGGCAACTGTCGATATCGAGATTCGTATTTTAGTTTGGGCTGTAGTTGTAATTGAAAAATCGGCCGATACATATTAACACGGTGGTTCGCTTTACTCCCTAGGTAGTCTAGGTTCCTCAAATATAACCACTTCAGTTCTGTAACCCAATTGATCATCCATTTGTCAAAACAATAATTATGTCAGGTTTCTATATTCTTTTTTTCCTTGCGTAGCTCATCAGTCACTCGTAAACTATTCGTAGGAGCCTTGAAGCTGTCAGTTACATTTCTCATCGTGCTCCTCAAATCCAGACATTCATTCTCGGACTTAAACCATCAACAGAGGCAATTTTCGTAAGCGCTCAGGACTGCCCTGAGCATGCCATGTTTCCAGTGCTAACCCAAATAGGGATCTCTTGTCTTCTTACAATTAACCTCGTGTCAAGTTTCTACTGAAAGAAATGTCTAGTTGACTTGACGAGACCCAGCACTTTCTGAGCAATATGCCATATGTGCGAGAGAACTCGCAAAGTTGGGTAGAAGGACATTCAGGCCAAGTCACTAGTCTTTGCACCATCTCATATTTCAACTGGAAGCCTTCTACACATACATACTGCCCTTCATGCAGGGTGATTCAAAAGGTCGCCTGGGGATGGGGGTAAACTCGTCTCTCACAAGCCTCACCACGTCCCTTAATCCTGCCCGTGATGAGAAGAGAATAACAAGTGGTTCTATTAGAAACGTATTGGTTACTCTAAAACACGACGGTTCCATCGTTTCAGCGATGCAAGTGCTGCTGCCCGAGTCGATGTGCCGGGAGCCTGATGAGGAACCCTGCACACGGTAGAGAAGCCGTCCGGCCTCTCACCGGGATGTATTATGTGCCCCGTCGCAAACTTCTTGGTCCATTCCCTGGCCCTTTTGTCAAACTCATCCCTATCAGTTGTCCATTCAGCAGGCAACTCAGACTCCACAGGGCTGTCCCAGTTTGGCGTGCCCAACAACGACGCTACCGAGACGAACATCTTCTCTATGCTCAGGAATAGGCTCCAGTGGGAGTCCAGAATATCCACGCATATGGCGCCGTAAACATCGATGTTGGGGTGCAGAACTTTGGTCAAGAACCACATCTTGGGTGCCGCAAAAGGGTAGGTGTCAGGGATATCGAGGCGAACGTGGAAGATGCCGCCTTCATAAGGCGTGTCCGCCGCGCCGCGAATGGTGCCGAGGAACTTGCGACAGTCTGTCTCGTCGATGGGCGATATGGTGTACCAACCGTTTGGTTTGAAGTCTCTGACCATGTACTTCACCTCGGCCAAGACACGATGCGTGCAAGTCCTAGCATGGCTGAGCGCATCGCCGTGATACTGATATTCCGGATCTCCAGCCGATGGCATCGTCACTTTGGATATGAGCGCAGCGCACGCTTGAGCATTTGCCATCTCGATGCTTCTAAAGTCCAGCGTCTCGTTTTGCGGACTCTCTTCGATTGCATCGAGCTGGTTCCCCGTCGAAGGATGCGTCTCGGCTGTAACAAAGGTTGCCGCGTCTGTGTTGTTGGACCTATTGGTCGCGATGGTGCATGCCTCGATGGACCTGAGGCGGATACTTGCTGCGCTCGAGATGACAGTGGCTTTATCCGTGGAGCTTTGCTCGATCTCGACGAGGGAGCTTTCGCTGACATCCTGAACGGCTTCCGTGGCCAGCTGCTCCATCGTCTTCATGCTGCGCAGCTCCATGTCGCGCGTGAGTTTATCCAAGTCGTCGACCAGTGCTGCAATCTTGTCGAGAAAGGCCATCGATTTCTTCTCGTCTCTGACGGACCAGGTGATCTTCTTCCAAGTCCCAGCGGCGGCTTGCTGCTTCCGGATCTCGCCACGGAAAATGGTCAGCCGGCCAGTCATCTCCTTCTCTCTCCGAATGAGCGAATACAGCCGCATGTATCTGTTGTGAAATATCGCAGGCGCCACTTCGGCATCGCCCTCCGCCTCCATCTGGTGAATCTTGAGGCCGTACTTTTGAACCAACTCGTCGGTGCCCGAGAAGAGCAGGGCAATGTGCTTCAGCGTCTGGCTGACCTGGTGGGCGCGGCGTTTGGGGGAGTCGAGCGCCTTGTCGTAGCCTTCGGGCGAGAAGAATCCCAGCTTCTCTGCCTAGATGAGGAAAACGGCGCGCTGATTGTCTAGTCTTGTTCGGAAGAAGCTGAAGTTCTCGGCGTGGGCGCGGCTGGCGTCGACAAACTCCCACGCCTCGAGGGCCGTCTTGAATAGGCCGGCGAGACTGACGAGTCCCACGACGAAGCCTGTGACTTCCATAATTATTGTGGTGTGAATTTTGGGAGGAGAGTATCGTTGGAGGTGATCAACGGGTTCTAATGAGACGGGGTAAATGGCATCTTGATGAAGTCGACAGAAGGGGGCGCAGCAAGCTATAGTGTGTGGCGGGGGCCTCCATGGCTGTGCAGCTCACTGCCCCAGGCTCTCTTGCACTTCAAGTCGAACCAGTTGATGAAGCCACCAATCTCGACTCGATGTTGCATCGCACGCTGGAATGGAATGACGTCGAGACTGGAAAACGACTGCAACCTGTCGAGATCCAGTGAAAAATGAGAGATAAAAGAAATACAGAACCAAAGCCATCTTTTATGCACCAGCTCGAGGATCAGGATGCGTGTGAAGGACTTTTTGACTAGCACAATCCTGAGGAAAGGTCACCTCAGAGGGCAAGATTGAAGAGGAAACTATGAATGGTGAAAGGGGGAAATATAAAATATTTCAACGGAGTGAATATAAAACTAAGTGGTAAAGGGTGGTATGAGACCTGTCACCTTAGTATACCTATAGAAAGAAATTAAAGACCCGAGCATTGCTACCCAAGCTGGGACGGACCATCAAAGCATTCTCCATCATCCTACTCACTACCATGTGTCGAGGATGCAACAACCGCACTCACAGTCTATGGTTAACCTGGATGACAGCCGGGGCAGCAATGGTGGCATTCGGAACCATGACGGGCGACGAGAAGTTGTTCGACGTAGTCAAAGCCGCAACAGACAAACCCTGCATGACATTCTCGGTGAAGGGGAAGAAGGCGTCAAACGTGATACGACCCTTGTTCCACCTGGCATTCTTGATGGGCTCGCTGATGGGCAAGAGCTGGCCACTGAAGTAGGTAAGGAATAGGCTGTTTCCGTTGCCGCCAATGAAGCCATCGGCGGCTCGCGCGGCGCTCAAGTCGGCCGTAAAGGTCAAGTCTTGGTCTTTGGGCTTGACGTCAAGACCCATGGACCCATCCTTGACGTCGAGTTTCGCAAAGATGGGGAGGTTGATCATGGACAAGTCAAAAGGACAAGACCCAGTCACCACAAAGGTATTGTAGATGTACGAGTATGCAAACGCGCCCACCGACGTCGTCAGAAAGGGCTTCTCCGAGGGCACACGGCCGAGCAGGGTGCGGTAGAAGCCTCCCTGCTCGCCCTCCTGGCCGATGACGGAGGCAATCGCTCGCACGACGCCATTGTCCCCGTTCTGGGCCAGCGTCTGGCTGACGTCCTGAAGGGTTCCCACGACGAGCATGGTGAAGCTCTCGGCCAGGGCGAAGGCGTCGTGGATGTTGGTCATGGGGAAGTGGTACTTGCAGGGCGTGGGGGCGGTGACGTTGAAGTGCTTCAGGACGTTGATGGCGTTGATGGCGTGGAGTTCTTCTTGCTAGGTTTCAAGGTCAGTATGGGGTGGCTAGAGTGGTCGACCTGCGGTGGAACTTACAGCGACGACAGTCTCCAGCACCTCAATCAACTCTCTCTTGGTGAAGCGACCGTGATGCTGGTAGCCGGGCACGTTATGAGTGACGTTGTCGAGGAGGCTCTGGAAGTAGGCCTTTTCAAACTCCTCGCCGAATGCCAGAGCCTGAAAGGCGGTCTTGCTGCTCTCGCCCAGCTTGGGAGGAGGTGGCGCGTTGGTTAGGGTCCCGTCAGCACGGCGAGAGATGTCCTTTAGCTGTTCCGCGTTCGGAGAAGGAAACCCGTCGCTTTGTTTGCTGGGGGTCTTGAACGGGTGGGCGAGCACGGAGCTGCCAAAGAGAAGAATTGTAGCGTGAACAGCCCGCATGGTGGTGAGAATCGAAGCGGTAGTAGTGATAGAGTGTTAGGTGTGATGATATGTGGTGAGCGTAGTCTGGAGATACAATTCAAAGTGAGTTGAGTGTTTGAGATGATCATGAATGGCGAGTGAGCGATAGACATATAAATATTCATCTGAGCCTAGTACCCAACGAGGTTCCTCCGTGAGTGCTTCCGACTTCCTGGTCTCCATGTCTTTGCCCTCGTACTGACCGCGGCACATGAGGGCAACCGCGATAGCCTCATTGACTGCGCATTCATCATGCTTAGACTGCAATACTACAATGCGAGTAAGCACATCCTCATCTCCAGACTCTCATTGAATTACTCAGCTACGAAATCTTGCGCAACCGACTTCATCGCGAGACCACCACGCGTCAACTCACCATCCCTATGCGCCAATCAAGACGCCCAAGCCAAGATCCTTCGCCGCAGTAGTACGGAGTAGCAAGTAGCCCTGGATGATCAACCAAGCTCGTCAGCACTTCCTGCAGCTAATGGCAGGAGCCGATGTCCCGTGCCGACGGTCCGGAGGGCTGAGCACCTCGGGAGCCTCGCGTTTTGCGTATTTTGTATGCTTAATTTTCTCGGAAGCTGTTGTTTCCGGGTGTGTTACTGTCGAAGAGGCGGCCGCTCCTCATTTGTAATGAGACTTCTGGTCTTCCTTTCGGCTTCCAGGCGGCCTTCCATCTCCCGCGCTGACGCTCCGTCGCTCGCGGGGGGATTCAAAACCCGCGGTGTCGTGTTAGCGGGAAAGATGCCCAGCGAAGCAAATAATTCGCTGGTAATGTTAGATTGAGATTGATGACAATGACGAATGGCGTTCTCCGAGTTTAGACATGTTGGGATAGGCTGTCTTTTGATTTGATGAGGAAGGTTGTGGTTCGGACTCCGAATTGCATCAATCGGGACTGTGACTGCTGACTAAGCGGGTCACGTGAAGACGCGTTCTCTCCAAATCAGCGCTGCCTTATTAGCATCCTCCTCCGCAATCCTCAGCAAAACCATGGCAGGAGGACGCAGATCAAAACCTGCAGCTCCCAAGGCTCCGACAAACACGCTCGTCATCGACAATGGCGCCGACACGCTGAAAGCCGGACTCGTGCGCGGCGGCAAAATCGACGAGCCCCGCGTCATCCCCAACTGCATCGCCCGCGACGCCTCGGGAAAAGTCTACATCGCTTCCGAGCTGGAAAAGTGCCGCGACTTTAGCGAGATACAGTTTCGGAGACCGGTCGAGAAGGGCTTCATCGTCAACTGGGAGGCACAAAAGGAGATTTGGGATCGAGAGTTTGTCGACAAGAAGGCGCCGCTCAAATGCGACCCGGCCGAGACGAAATTGATTCTCGGAGTGCCGCCGAACGGGCTGCCGGTGATTGAGAACAATTGCGACCAGATGGTTTTCGAGGAATATGGCTTCGCCAGCTACTACCGCGGCATCGGTCCGACGTTCAACGCCTACCACGACATCCAGACCACGTTTCAGACCCCGAAAGACGCAGCTACCGTCGCCAATGTGCCCGCCGAAGCCATCATAGTGGTCGATTCCGGCTACTCGCACACGACCATCACGCCGCTGCTGCAGGGCCGACCGCTGCAGTCGGCCATCCGACGACTCGACGTCGGGGGCAAGGTGTTGACCAACTACCTGACGCGCCTCATCTCCCTGCGGCACTTCGACATGCGCAACGATACATACATTGTCAACGAGATGAAGGAGCTGGCCTGCTACGTGTCGGCGGACTTCAAGGCCGACCTGGAAAAGTCGTGGAAAGGCACCCGAGGGGAGCGACGGCCCGACTACGTTTCTGGTGGCGGGATCGCGAAGGATTACATTCTCCCGGATTTTCACACGCGATCGAAAGGAATCGTCTGCGAGTACGATCCTGCACGCCATTCAAAGGCAAGGAAGGCGACTGCACAAACCGAGGAGGACGCTATTGCCCTGCGCAACGAGAGATTCACCGTCCCCGAGCTCATCTTCAGCCCATCCGACGCCGGGATCCGGCAGCCGGGCGTGGCGGATCTGATCCAAGAATCGCTCCACGAGCTTCCCATCGGCCTCTGGCCCAGCATGTTGGCCAACATTGTTGTGGTGGGAGGCAACGCCCTATTCGACGGCTTCATTCAGCGCCTACAAAAGGAGGTGGTGCAGAGGGTGCCCGACGATTGCGTGGTGCGGGTCGCGAGGCCGGCGAACCCGATTACCAATACGTGGTATGGCGGAGCGAATCTTGCGAATCACAAGCACATTGAGGCTCTTTCCGTGACGAAGCAGGAGTATGAGGAGCACGGCGGTGCTTGGGTCGCTAGGAAGTTCAGCGCTAGGTTGGGAGCGTGAGTGCGACAATGCCATTGCCTTCAGGTGCAGAGTCCGCTTGTTGTATTGTCTCTTGCGCCCGGCATGCTTATCCGAACCTTCCTCCAGGCCCATATTCATCGATGACACTTTTGTGACTCAAGAGCAGCGAATAACACGAGCCAAAGCATCGACTTGCTAGGGCTGCAGAAGGGGATCGCCCATGCGACCACACCGCTTGCTCCAGCAAAGCTCGTCATACTATGGTCCAGGGCACGCCTGAAAGTACTACCAACCCACAAGCCCAGGCAAACCAAGCCCGGCATACGATCCCTCCCAGAGGATGTATTGGTGCTGCCTCGAACTGCATCAAAGATGCATTGGTTCGAAGATTTGTGCTGCTCGGTCGCCCTGCCAAGAGGTTTGGGTTGTATATTGAAGGACTCAAAGCTCGAATCATCAATTGACCAATAGGTGGTACGACGAAGCTGTCAGCCGAGCTGAGGCAGTCTGCACGTGTATACTGCGCAGTGAAAGGCACTGAATTGAATAGTGATATAGCTCGCATACCGTAACTAGAAGACGCAGCAATCTGGAATGGACTCCCTGGCCATTCTGGGTATCATAACGAATGAATAGAAAGCAAAACACAACAAGACAACCCAATTAGTCCTCCTCGTCGATGCGAACAATTACCTTGCCCGCACACGAAGCCTTCTTCAAATGCTCAAACGCCTTGTCCGCCTCCTCAAAGCCATAGACAGAGTCGACGACCGTCTTGATCTTGCCTTCGACCATCCACTGCACGAGCTGCTCCAGCGCCTGGCGATCCGAGTGCACGGCGAAGGCGACAAACTTGCGCTTCCCGCCGCCGAGGAAGCCCGGGAGCAGGAGGCTCTTGGTTAAGCTGGCGACGCTGGCGCCCGAGACGACGCCGCCAACGAAGACGTACTTTCCCTTTGGAAGGAGGAAGTTGTGCGACGAGGCGTACAGGTTCGCGGGCGAGTTGCCCACGTTGTCGACGATGAGGCTGTGCACCTGACCCTTGCGCTTCAGCTCCTCGAGCACCGAAGTCGTCGTGTAGTCGACCACGTCGTCGGCGCCGACCTCTCGACAGAGCGACGCCTTGGCCGTGGACGCGGAGGTGGTGACGTGACAGCCCAGAGCTTTGGCGACTTGGATGCCGAAGAGTCCAACACCGCCCGACCCGCCATTGATGAAGACGCGGTCGCCGACTTTGACGTGCGGCGCGATGCTCTGGTACGCCGTCAGGGCTGCCGTGGGGAGTCCGGCGGCACAATCGAGGTCGGTGAAGGATGTCGGGAGGCGCACGTACGAATCGCGTCCGACAACGGCGTACTGCGCAAGCGAGCCCTCCGTCTTCCCGACGAGGACGCGACCGAGGACAATGTCGGCGGGCTGCAGGTCGGGGGTGTCGTCATCGGCGGCGGTGGAAGAAGTCGCAACGACGCGGCCGCAAAAGTCGATGCCGGGCGTCTTGGGGAAGGACAACAGGGCGCGGGCGGCGAGGCCCAGCTCGGGGACCTTGTAGTCGACGGGGTTGAGGGCGGCCCGGAGCACGCGCACGACGATTTGACCGCGCGGGAGGGGCGAGGATCCGGGGCGGGGAACCGAAGAGGATAGGCTGAGGGTTTTGTCGAAGGCGCCGGGGCCCGAGAGGCGCCAGGCTCGCATGAGGTCGGCCATTGTTGGGGGTGTGCGATGTGGAATGGGATGCGGGATAGAGACGGCAACTTTCTTGCCTTCAAGGCGAGAGGTTAAGTTTCGGTCGGTGTAGAGAGCAGCGTCGGTTCCAAAGAGTAAGGAGATTAATCACGTTATGGATTGGACATGACGAGTGCACTTTACCCCGCGATAGGTGGGAGGGGTCAACATGGTTTGCGAGACTGGAGGGTTTCGGCGAGGCTTGGCTGTTTGACGCGGGGTTCGTGTTTGTTTGACGCGGGGTTCGTGTTTGTTTGAACGGGAAACTAAAGTGTATGCAATTAATTGGGTGGTAAACTACGAGTGATGGAGAGGGAGAATGATGCTACGGGTGAGAGGTGTGTGATCAAACGGCTGACTGAGGCCGGGGGATGTACCTACCCTATAACACAGTGAATGCCTCCCAAACAGATACTACCTATGTGCACTCGTCGCATATTACTAAATATTAGACTCACTAGAAATCTTAGTTTAATCGACCATACACGCACATTACAAAAAGACCATGGCTTTGTTGGGCATCTATTCGGCAGATGCCTCCTCACGAATCGCCACCAGACCGTCCGTAGCCATCGGACTGACTTCCCAACCACATGTCGCGCGGCACTTCCTTAGTCCATACTTTGACACTGCACCCTCAATGACTAAGGTAAACCAAAGTCTGCCGCCACGCGCACAGTTTCTCCGATTCAGTCGAGGACACCTAGACGTCGAGCACTTTCGTTGACAACCCGTCGACCAGCACACGCCACAACGACCGAACTCAAGACGTCAAAATAATCATCACCAGCATTGACCCCAAATCTCCATCAAAACTCTGGGGAAACCAAAAAAAAACGACACTCGATACGCAGACTGAGATCGCTGGAACGCTCCCCCCCAAAAAAAA
>JAMQMW010000118.1:0-34112 GCA_024115155.1 Thelonectria blattea
GGTTGTGTTCGATGGAGAAGAGGTATCCTGCGAAGCTGTAGTGATTACTTGTCGAGGGGGGTATAGGGTAGGCAGATGCAAAAATCTAAACAGGCAGTACGGATACCCAGGACACCTATGGTGGCATTTCCCTTGTGAAGTTCTTTTTCCAATAAACACTCATATAAGCAAAAATAAACCCATGACCAATTTCATCAAACGCGTATCCTAGTCTTCCGTGGCAAGCTCGGATAAAGTCGAGCGAGTTGAGGGGTAGCTCGCGCGAGACGCCATGTCTACACATTCCAGAATAGGCAATATTTGATGGTCATTAATAAGCACGCCGGTCCATCAAGAGTCACTCCCATTGACTCGCATTAAGGGGAATCTCATAAATAATGATTCCCGTCGATAAAGACTCCCATAAAGACTCCCATAAATAGCCATCAATCACTCAAATCACCCCTCAGCTATCTCATCATGCCTGAAAGAATCTTGGTCGTGGCACGCTTGCTCACCGTCAGCCAAGTCCAAAGAGACGAGGTACGCAACTCAACCCCGAGACAATCCCCATCTAACTCGACCAAGCTGCTGCAAAAACTCCAACACCTGGCAAACCTCGCCCAGAAAGACGAACCAGGAACCCTGAAATACGCCGCCCTGATCCCCAGGGAAGATGACTTTAAAACCGTCTACGCAATCGAAGAGTACGTCTCTCAACCAACATGCAAAAAAAAACCACTAACAACCCAGATACGTCGACAAAGCCTCCTTCGACCACCACATGTCCACCCCCGGCGTCAAGTCCATCAACCAATGGCTCTCCTCCACCCAAGTCCTCGACCCCAACGACCCTGCCGACGTGCACATGCTCGAATACCTGCCCTCCCTGCGCTTCACCCGACCCCAAGTCCTCCACCACGCCGACCCGCACGTCATCTTCGCGCAGCTCGACTACGTGCCCGGCGGAGTCGAGACGTCGGTGCCGTACTGGACGGACGTGGTCGAGACGGGGAGGGAGAAGGAGGAGGGGACGCTGGTGTACGGGATCTTGAGGGATACGCAGAGGGAGGGGAGGCTGTGTTCTATCGAGGCGTATGAGAGTGTGGAGTACTTGAGGGATGTGCATGTGCCGAGTGAGGCTATTCAGAAGAGTATTGCTAATACGAAGCATTTGCGGACTGGGCTGAAGCACCATTTCTTGCAGAAGAAGGGAGGGTTTCTTTACAAGGAGTAGATAGACAGTTAGAATCCACGACCGAGTTCACTTCTGCCTACTTCCCAACAGGGTCAATTCAGCCCTCTGACTCCCTGAGCCGAGTTCCAACCTCCCACCCGACACCCAAGGCTCGGCATTCTCATCAATGACGCTCCTGAAAGTCCGTAATCCCACCTCGTCCCATCTCCGACTGGACCACCTGGCTGACGGGTGTCATTGAGGGGCCTCGTGCAGCTGCGTAGGAGGCGGGGTCGGACTGAATCATTAGCGCCCACTGATATGACAAAGGCAGGACTCATGATGTTGTTTGTGCTACCCGGTGAGGGGTTCCGTTGGAGAATGCGGCTTTTGGATGGTGGGATGTAATCTCCGAGTGGTAATGGGTGAAGTGATCCGGGTGGGTGTGGTGGTGGGTGTAAGTCGAAATGGAGATATATCTAACCCGACTGCCTCTCTCCCTCATCACTTCCATCGTCACTCCTTGTCCAACAACCACCTCTTTCACAATGGCTCCCTCAGCAACAACCAACCATGCCGAAACCACCAACGGCGGATTACGTCTCGGCGTCCCCTCCTCTCGCCCCATCCGCATCGCAGGATGCTCCGGAGGTTAGTCCATCTTACAAACCCCAGCCCATTCCTCAAGCTCATGCTAACAAACCAGGCGTCTACGACCGCAAACGCGCCATCGAAGACATGGCCAAAAACGAAGACGTCGACGTCATTACCGGCGACTGGATGAGCGAAGCAAACATGACCCTCCGCGGCTCCGACAAGCGCGACCGCCTGGCCAACCGCAACATGTCCACGGGCTCGACCCTCGTGGCAAAGGGGTACGAGCCATACTTCCTCGAAGAGCTCGAGCCGGCTATCCCCTGGCTGGCGAGGAAGGGCACAAAGATTGCCGTCAATGCCGGGGCTTCGGATGTGCATGGGTTGGCCGAGGCGGTTAGGGGGTTGATTGCGAAGTGTGGTGTTGACTTGAAGGTTGGTGTCGTTGATGGGGACGATGTTACGGATGCCGTTCTAGATCTCTACAAGAAAGGTAACCCTCACACCCCCCTATCCTAGGTATCCTATATACTAATACTCCTAGGTGAACCCTTCCTCAACCTCCCCGCCAACAAACCTATCCAAGAATGGGGCTACACCCCCCTCTGCGCACAATGCTACCTCGGCGGCACCGGCATCGCCGAATGCTTCCGCGCCGGCGCCGACATCGTCCTCTGCGGCCGCGTAGCCGATGCCTCGGTGACCGTCGGCGCCGCAATGTGGTGGTGGGGATGGAACCGCGACTCTCACGTCCAGCAGCTCGCCGGAGCCCTCATGGTCGGACACATCATCGAGTGTTCGACGTACGCCACGGGCGGGTACTACTCCGGGTTCAAGGACTTGGGGGTAGAGGATCTGGATATGGGGTATCCGATTGCGAGTGTCGAGGAGGGCGGCGAGTGCGTGCTGACTATGGAAAAGGGGAAGGATGGGCTCGTGAGTGTTGCGACGATTGCCAGTCAGTTGCTGTACGAGATTCAGGGGCCGTTGTACTACAACTCGGATGTCACGGCGTCCATCGAGGACGTCAAGCTCGAGCAGGTCGGAAAGAACGCCGTCCGCGTCTCCGGCATCAAAGGTCTCCCAGCACCTCCAACCACAAAAGGTAAGTCCTCCCTCCCATCTCCCCCAAAGACCCATCCCTAACCCTCCCCCAGTCGGCATCACCGCCAAAGGCGGCTACCAAGCAGAATTCCACTTCTACCTAACCGGTCTCGACATCCCCGAAAAAGCCGCCATGATCGAACGCCAAACCAAAGCCCGCATGGGCGCCCACCTCTCCAAATTCACCTGCCTCAAGTTCATGCTCGCCGGCGCCGTCCCCTCCAACCCGGATTCTCAAGACGAAGCCACCGTCGACCTGCGCATCTTCGCCCAGACGCGCGACGAGGAGCTCCTCGCGGGAAGCAGCTTCGTCGACTCGGACCGCGGCTCGTTTGCGAGGTTCTGCATCGAGAACCTGCTGCAGTCGTACCCGGGGGGCACCATGGCTCCGGATATGCGGACGGCGGTGGGGAGGCCGTTCTTTGAGTACTGGGTTTCGCTCATGCCGCAGTCGTTTGTCGAGGAGACGGCTCACCTCCCTGACGGCACCGTCGTAAAGATCCCCCCGCCGGCAAACACGCACGAATTCCCGCGCGAGCAGCCCTCGCAGACAGAAACAGATAACCCTCTCGACCTCTCCTCCCTCGGTCCCACGACCCGCGGCCCCCTCGGCTGGATCGTCATGGGCCGGTCGGGCGATAAGTCGTCCAATGCCAACTTGGGTCTCTTCGTGAGACACGACGACGAGTGGGATTGGCTGCGGACCGTCTTGTCCACGGCCAAGCTGCGCGAGTTGCTGGGTAAAGACGATGTCGGACGGCAGATTGACCGGTGCGAGATGCCGAATATCCGGGCGGTGCACTTCTTGCTCAAGGATCATCTCGATAGGGGGTTCAATTCGACGTCGGGCTTTGATAGCTTGGGGAAGAACTTGTGCGAGTATATCAGGAGTAGGCATGTCGATATCCCAGACAAGTTCCTCGAGAGGGGCAAGGTTTGAGCATATTAGTTATTAAGCATACAATTATCCTGTCAAGTAAATTAAACAATCCCGTGCCAAATCCCGATTTGATATCCACTTGTCAAGTTGTCCAGTCCCATCACCTAGGAATCCAAAGCCCTCCATTGCCATAAACCTCATCCCTCGCCAGTCCCGACTCCGACCTCACCCCCGCGAGATGAATCGGCAGCCTATCCACGCGATTCTGCACCTTGCCCGTAACCTCATTAAGCCGATCCGAGAAAGTCCTCTCGCTCTTCATAATCTGCATCGTCGCCACGGCCTCTTGCGGCTGCCACGCCTCGCGCCCCAACGTAGCCAGCGCAGTCATGACATCTCGCCTATGCTCTTCCACCGTATCCTCGTCGGAAAGCCCGCCCGTCCACGGATGCAAGTAACCCATCAACACGACCTTGAGCCGCGCATCGAAGAAGACGACGTCCTCAAAGTCGTTGATCATGTGCACCGCGAGCTTGTTCTTCTGCACCACACCGGGTGCCGCGTTGCGCATCGGTGCAATCGTCACAATCGCTTCGTACCAATCACCCGCGATATCCTCCAGCCCCTCCTTGGGGTATATCGACGCCCAGGCCGCAAACACGCCGGCCATGCGCATCTTGACTTCGTCCGGCACCTCCCTCAGGTTCGCAGTAGGTATCCCCAGCTCCCTTACCGAAATGCCCGTCCCGGGAACTACTCTCCCAGAAAACTTGAGCGGGAACGGAGGCTCCGGACCCGAATCCGGTCCAACAACCTCCAAAGGCCCGTCGAGCGCCGACCCGTCGACCAAAGGATCGTACCGCCCTACCTTCCCGTTCTTCCAGCTCTCGTTGACGCGCTCGCTCATCCCAGAAGACTTGTACGCAGCGCGCACAGCCTTCGACACGGTGGCAGTCGGCGCCAGCTTCTTGGTCCCCTTCTCGACAACCATTCCCGCAACGCCCGTGTACTTCCTGACAACCTGCTGTCCAATCGTGCTCGCCACCTTGACGCCAATCTCCAACGGCATCGTGCTCAGGCTCGATCCGCGAACGGAACCAACATCCGTAGACGTGCTGGCGATTCGGAACACGGGGCTCCCGCACAGCACCTTTTTGCTGTCCTCGCCTTCGGTGAGAACCAGACGAAAGTACCCATCCGTCGCCGCGGCGGGTACTCGAATGATGTGCGTTTCTCTCGCGACGTGCTTCCTGGTCCTGCCCGAAGCCTTCTTGAAGAACCTCTTCAGGTCTCGTTGAATCGCGCGCTCCTCGTTGGGCGCAATGTGTTCGGGCGCCGCCTGGGAGGCCGGAGTGACGTTGAGCCAGCTTCCGTTGGTGCCCATGAGAGCTTTGAGGGTCATTCCCATGTTTCCCGAGAAGCCTTTTTGCTGCAGCCACACCGTCCGATTCGGCGGCAACGGTCCATCAGATAGAATGGTGATTGGTACTGACGTCGCTGGTCCGCGATACCATACCAGGGCATTGGAGTGGCGAATAATGGTGAAGTGCCGAGTCGACTCGGCAGGATGGCTGATGAGACCACCAGCAAAATACTGAGCCTCGCCCAGAGCTGCTTTCCATTTTGACTGGTCCTTGGGCTTTTGCTCTTGCGCAACGGCGGCGGACAGTGCAGACGAGCTCTTCACACGTCGTATCTCGTGTGCCTGCGGCTGTGGACTCAACGACGACTGTCGAGACAAAGGGTCGACGACAAAGTTCACAGGCAAAGTGCCACGGCCATCCACAAGTCCGGAAGCCTCTCGGGGATGAGCACCGGCGAGGTTTGTGGCTGATCTCACGGGCCGGAGCGGACGTGCCGGCTGCGGAGGCGCCAATGACGGAGACGGGCTGTAGGATCTGTAGGATGCATATTCGGCCTCGTACGGTGGTGGAGGCGATGATGGCGGTTGATACCGAGAGCCCCAATCTGACTGAGTCGCCATGTCGACGTGTTGATGCCACCTCGACAACGTCACGCGTCCATTGCGAAGTTGTCGAGCATTAAATCTGTTGAGACTCACCGGTTCGAAATGAGATGTTCTGGCCAAGAAAAGTGGCACCGTGTCTTCAGGGGTCGCCAAGCAGTCGCACTGTACGTACCGCCAATCTCTCAACACGAGATGCCCAGACATCCGCGTATTAATCGATGCAAGACTGACGAGAACATCTTTCATCAAGGGGTCAGTCGAATAGCGTTCCTACGCGACTCTTAAATGAATCCAAAAAGGCACAAGGCGACTTGCTATCAAGAGCCAACTTCACCCTTGCGTCGACAAAACCATCTACGCACTTCAAGCTCTCCAATTCAGACAGATGACAAAATGCTGCGAATCGTTCTATCCAATCCTTCTTGGTCATAACCTTTATCCCGACATGCGAGCGATTCTAATTGCCCATGATAAGAGCCTCGAGCTCGTCCGCCTCTCTTGGCACAGTCGTCAAGTTCTCGTGGCCCGTGGCAGTGACAAGGATATTGTCCTCGATGCTGCGCCGTGTCAGTGTGTGCTGGTGCATCTCGCTCCATCACTTACCGAACTCCACCAACATCCCAGTACTTGTCCAGCACAGAAGTGTCGATAAACTTGCTCTGCTCAGGGTCCTCCAGGTAAGGGTCGATGATGAATTTACAAAAGTAAACCTGAATCATTAGCATCTCTCTACTGTCTCCACAGACTCACTTACACCTGGCTCGACAGTAATCACACTGCCGCTCGGTAGCTTGCCGCGCACTCGAAGGTACCGGAACATCTTGTCCTTGTCGTCATAGTTGGGGTTGCCGCCGGTGTCGTGAGTGTCCATGCCCAGGTAATGACCCAAGCCGTGAGGGAAAAAGGCTACACTGGTACGAGCCTTGAGGATCTCGTCCTTGTCGCCCTTGAGGATGCCAATTCCGAGCAGGCCATCAATCGCAATCTTGTGCGCAAGCAGATGGACATCGTCCCAGAGCACGCCCTCCTTCAGCACAGCGATGCATTCCTTTTGCATCTTGAGGACAATGTCGTAGATGTCGCGAGACTCTTTGGTGAATTTGCCCGAAAGCGGGAAAGTTCTGGTCTGTATCATGTTAGTCACATCATGACGAGGGCAGGAGGTCATACAATATCCGATGCATAATTGTTCCATTCGGCACCGGCATCCAGCAAAAGATTGAGCTTCCCATCCAGAGGCTCGTCATTCTTCACATAGTGAAGCGTCGCAGCAGCCCGTCCACTGGCAAAGATGGGGCTGTAGGCCATCTCCTTGGCACCTTGAGCAACGCATCGCTCCAGAAAGATGGCCTCGAGCTCTCTCTCGTTCTTGGCCTTTGTGGTACTCCGCACAGCAGCTTGGTGAGCCACGTCGGATATTTGGTTGGCCTTGCGGATCATGGCCACCTCGAACTCGTCCTTGACCACTCGGGATACTTCGATGGCGTGCTTGAGAGCGGAGAACTCCTTGGATTCGAACTCGAGGAATGCGATATTGTCCGAGACCTGGTTCGCAATGGCGTAGACGGTCGAGTTGGGGTTGGTAGACCCGATATTGGCGAGGGTAGCATTGATTTCGGTAGTCAGTCGGACCTCGTCGACGTCGAACAACTGAAGAGCTTCGTCGATGCTGACGGGAAGACCGGACCAGATGACGCTATCGGGATCGATGGGGGGGATAAAGAGGATAGACTTGGAAGCTTGGATGTCGTAGATGAAGTAGCAGTCGGCGAGGTTGGAACCGGTGAGGTAGTAGAAGTAGCGGCGCTGGCTGCTGAGGGTTAGATTTGCCAGTAGGGCGTCTTGCAGACTCACCGAAAGGGTTCGGGCTCGTCATTGTCTTCGAGGAGCTTGGTGTGACGGCTCTCGAGATAGAGGATGCCATTCGCGTCGGGAATCTTTTGTCGAATCAAGTCGACGACGCGTTTGGCGTGCGACCTTGCAGGGTATTTGCCCTGAAGCACGGCTTCGTAGTCTTCGGCGACCATGTTGGAGGCTTTCGAAGGTGTCAAAGGAGACGAGATGGTGAGGTGTTGCGAGGCGATGGCAGCGCGTCGAGCGAGACGAAGCGTAGGACGGGATGAAATGGAGCGAAAGGAAGCTCGAGAGACTGCAGAGCGAGAAAAGTATCTCAGATTCAAAGTCGCCGTCACACCCGAAGCTGATGATGGCCGACGAGAAATGGAAGCTGCAAGACGAAAGAACCCCGCCATTGGACGCACCTTCCCGAATGATAACAGCACCTGTCATGAAGCATCGAGTGGACGAAGGCGGCAGGTGCGGGGCAGTGAGGTTGGCCGATCAGCGCGGTTGTTCACGGCTTATCGAGGCTTAAGGATACGAGACTGAGAATGTCAGTTGGCCGATGACTTGCTTCACTTACATCGCTTGGCCGACGAGGTGAGCTTCAAACATATCGTCACTTGGCTTAAGTATTTAAGTACCTCTCTATTATTTTACATGCTCACTTTCACATCCAGAGACGACAAATGAATATTGTCAAAAAGTCAATTCAACACAAGTCAAGTACCAATACGCAATCCCCCCCTCCGTCTCAACCCAAAAGCAACTCCCCCTCAAGCATCCAACCGATACAACTTGCGCCTGATGTGATAGCACTTGTCATCATAAAAGTAGTCCACCATACTATCTCCCGCCGCCCAATGAATCGCATTCAGAATGCAAAGCACATTGGCCTTTTCGTTTTGCTCCGTGAACTTGTCTCCCCACTGCGCCAGCTCAAACGCAGCCGTGTATCCCTCGTAGCCGTCGACCTTGTCCGTCGAGTCCATGTCGCACCGCTTCCATAGGAGATCCTCGGGCTTTAACATGGACTTGCCCCCCCACTTGAGGCACTGCGAGCGGATTATCCCTTCCATGGTCTGGCACCAGTCGGGGAACGACTGGTGATGGGGAGCCATGAAGACTTGGTAGATGATCTTCTTGCGCTTGTCGCGGCGCCAGGTCATTCTCTGGTACCGGCATCGAACGTCGACCCTTGGGAGGGGTTTGACGTCGGTCTTGTTCTCTTTGTCGTAGTCGGGGCCGAAGTCATAGCCGAGATCGCCGTCCTCTGTTTCCTCGTCGTCTTCGTCTGTATCGACTTTGCTGGGGACGAACGTCTTACACCTATCTTTGAAAGCCTTCTCGGTCGAATCTGGCCGTGAATCGTTTGCACACGGAAGCTCAGGGGCAAGCAAGCTGATATTTGGTCTGCCCAGATCAGGCTGGTCCTCCAAGAACATGCAAGGCCGGCACCGAGCCAGAATTAGGGCCAGCGCAATGGTAGTGAATGTCCGCATGTTTGAAGTATATCAGTAGTGTGTGTGTGATTTCGTTTGATAGATTGATGTGATCATGTGTTGCGCGAGGATGGTTGAACTGTTGACTGAGGTGTTCGTGGCAGAAAACAATCCCAAGCTGTGCGCGTCAGTGTTAAATTTATGCGTCCCCATCAACCTGTACTCTTCAACGGTTTTCTTATCGCCATGATAAAGGGAGGTTACCGGCCGTGGCGAAATTTATTCATGTGGAAGAGGCATCTTGATGCCTGGTACATTACAACTGATATACATGTGTAGCCCAACTCGGGATATCAACGAGCCACATTCACTCACTATCCTCTAAATCTCTCCTCTCTCGCGCCCTGACACACCAAGCTCACCTCTCTGAGAGAAAATGGAAAATCTTATCATACGTAAACGTGTGCGAGTAGCCGTAGTTCAGACCGTGCCCAGCCCCGGGAACGACCGTGATGTTGAAGCTGGATGCCTTGGGAAAGTATTCTTTAGACGCGTCGAGGATCGAATCCAGCCCCTCGCCAACACTCTTCGTAGCGTGGCAGTCACTCCCGCAAAACGGCAGATCGCGCTCTGCAACGTGTCAGCAAAAAAGACACATCATCCCAACGCACCAGGAACTTACCGCCAGTAATGATCAACACCGGGCCCATGAACTCACTCCTCTCCATCGCCGGCATCCCCACCGTCAACAACTCAGCCGGAGCCGCAGGCTGGCCCAACAAGTACGACATTCTTAACATGCCCGGGTCAAAGTCCCCCTCGGCGAAAAAGTCGATGTGCATGCTGCTCTCCGAAGCCGACGCCACGTAACCCTCGGGATACAGCGGAGCCAGCGTCGGAGAGTGCTTGACGGGTCGGAAGTTGTTGCCCAGCATGAAGCCGGCGATGAAGTTGAAGATGTGCGAGAAGCCGGTGAGGACGATGGCGTCGGATAGGTCGGGGTGCATGCTGGACAGGGCGTAGGTCATGACGGATCCGAACGAGTGGCCCAGGTGCACGACTTTGTCGAACTTGGCGTTGACGCGGGGGAGTTTGCCGGCTTTGGCTAGGATGGTGAGTTCTTTCAAGGCGGCGATCTCGAGGAAGATTTGGATTTCGTCAATGGGGTGGCCCTTGGAGGAAGCACCGATGCCCAGTCGGTCCCAGGTCAAGGTCGAGTAGCCGTGTTGGTCGACGGCTGGAGCGACGTAGCTGTAGTTGAAGTTGTTGTAGTAATGGTCCCAGTACTTTCGATCGAAGCCGACTCCGTGCGTCATGATCTGGAGTTGGTTCCCTGGGCCGGCCTCGGGTTCGCAGTAGGTGGCAGCGAGCTTGTAGTCGCCCGAAATCACCTTGGTCTGGAGATGTCAGCGAGGCGGAGAAGGAATGAAGTAGAGGACGTACGCCGTTGGCCACTTGTGAGGCATAGTTGCTTCCTTGCTGAGAGAGCTTCAGGAAGAGATTCGTCACGTCAATCTGTGAGGTAGGCGGATCAAGTGCAAACACGACGTTTTCCACTGTCAACGAGACAGGGACGGTGATGTCCTTGCACTTCCTCGCCGAAGCAGCGGCGACGAGGGCGAGAATAATTGGAAGTCTGAGTAGCATCTTGCTATAAAGAGTGTAAGAAGAAGAACAAATGAGTGAATGACAACGAGTGTAAAGGTCAGAACAGATCCAACTCATCTTCAACAGCTGGAGACGGCATATTTGTACTCCTGGCATCCTCTTCCCATGCATAATGGGCCAATCTCGGTGCCGTATGGGATACCTGACTCCGCACATCGCCAACAGATGGGCAGTCGACGGATGCCGCGGACGGACATCAATGGCTCCCCAGACTGACCCCCAAGTTGGGCACCCCAAGAATCTCCGCAACTAGATGTTACCTCCGATCGGACTAGGTCAGGCCAGAGTCAGGGTCACATTTCTCATCTAATCAGCGGATGCGAGATGTCTTCGGGCCGTCATGCTCACCCCGTCTCTTGGCTCGCCAAGGATAAGTACTTACACTTACCACAGTCCCGACAGCACTCGCAACTATACTTTCACGTCGTTGGTGGAAATCGGGTCTCGGTTCTGCAAGCAAGCCCAAAGGAGTTGACACCAACCAACGGGGAATAAGATCTCGGCTAGGGCCCGCGTCTATGATTGAGATCGACGTCGGCAAAGGACACTGCCGGCGGTCAATCGTCGAAATCTCTCCGCTTCACCGCACTAGCCAGGGACGCGAGCAAACAAGTTCGCCTTGTGGAATTTTGGGTTTGTCGTTTGAGCAATTAGAGTCGGCCGCGAGACGAAGTGCTCAACGGCGATGTCTCGGTGGTGATGGTTGCATGTACCGAGACATTGCCCAGGGGCTACCCCTTGCGGATGGACTGTGAGATCTTTTGTCGTGCTTCCGAAGGGGAAAGGAGACGTGAACCCGTGATATCGAAGCGACTGCTTGGCAACGAGTGCGGGAGTCTCGGGAGAGAAGTTCAATGACAGACCAACCAACTACACAGTTGGGCCGTCGTCGTGTAGATCGCTGCATGGGCAGTCGGTTGATTTCTCCCCGGAGAAGCACTCTTTGAGTGATTCTCATAGCCGGGAAAAAGGGTCTAAGATGGTTACTGGGAAGCGGTTGGGCGCGCGAGGAAGGAGACGACAACGAGAGGACGGACTTCTCAACATGCCATGTCCAATGCTCCTCGAGCTCTCAAGAGTACTCATGTAATTATAAGTCACTAGATAATTCAGGCTGATTTGTTGTCGGTAAGTCCCCCTATTCCTCAAACCGCCATGATCAACACCAACACCCATCCTTCCCTCAAACAGAACCCCTCACGATATTAGTTCCAGAGTTCACCTGCGCAATCAACCAACATGGCCGCAATATTAAATCTTGGCGGGCCATCCAGGTGTCTAACCTCAAGATCGGAAAGCCTAGGCAAGCCGCCTTCTCACCCGCCTCCTATCACCGACCCTCAAAGCCTCTCATCTACAACTCATCCTTCGCATCCAACTCCATCTGCAACTGCATCACCATCCCCGCCGCCACAACCGCCCCCATACTCATCGCCTGCGACACACTCCTCATCATGGTCGCCGCATCCCCCGCCGCAAAACACCCCTTCACACTCGTCTCGCAAAACGGGCTCTCCGTCTTCACATCCCCCGACTCCAACCTCTCCACCCCCAACCCATCCACGAATCCCGCCCTCTGCACCACCCTCGGATGTCCAGCGAGGAACCCCTCCGTCGCCGACTCCCCGTTCGCAAAGTGCACTTTCACCGTGGGCCCGCCGGCCACCAGCTCGAAGCGCGCGATGGCGCGGTCGTCAAAGCGGATCTTGCTGCTGTGCAGGGCGGTTTGGACTTGGGCGTGGAGGGACGGGTTGGCGTTTGTGTAGACGGTGACGGTGTGGGAGAGGCGCTTGGCCATGAGGCTGATGTGGGCGAGCATGGGCGCGTTGGAGACGAAGCCGCCTGCTAGGACGCCGGCGGAGGAGGTGCCGCGTTCTTCGAAGCCGTGGCAGAAGAGGCAGTGGAAGCTGAGGAACGTCAGTGCAAGACAACAACTTCGGTATCTCAAGAAAGACTCACATTCCACGGGCCCAGCACTCCTCGTACCCCTCAGGTTGATCATCCATGACATCCCTCACGCCCGTCCCAAGCCCCAACTTCTTCCCCCTGTACACATTCCCAGCCTCATCAGTCGCCTCAAACACCCCCGAGTCCAGCTTCCGCACCGACGCGACCGCAGCCGTCTTGAACTCGACCGTGTCGTACCTCTTCAGCAGATCCGCCTTGGCCTTGGCGCGAAAGTCTGCCGGGTCGACGTGGTCGAAGCCCAGGACGTTGTGCATGTGCGTCGCGCGTGCGTTGCGGTACGAGCCCGAGTCGAGGACGAGGCAGGTGTAGAGTTGGCGGGTGAGGCCGGCGGCTATGGCGAGACCGGCTGGGCCGCCGCCGATGACGAGGGCGTCGTAGAGTTGGGGGGACATGATGGGTTGATCTAGATGTTCAGTTGAATCTACCTTGGTTGTTGTCGTAGTCGTGAGTGGCGGGGCTCTATAGGTTGCTCAGCCGGACAGAGAAGTGCCCGGCCGGAGACTTTCTCCACTAGAAACCGGATGCGGGACGGATATCGGAGACATTTTGGCGGGGATGAAGCCGAAGGATGGGGTCAGCTTACGGAGGGATGGTTGGACTCATTAGGATTACATATCGTGCTTGTCAACTCCAGAGCCATTATGGAAGGATAGAGTTCATCACTTTATTACGAGTCACAGCAGGAACATCTCATTGAGACAAGTAATGTTATTATCTTGTACAAAATCGCAAGGCTGGCCAGCTAAAATACAACAATGACAGCACCCTCTTCAAGACTATGCAAGCAGGTGATACTCAAATGACAAGATCAACGCCCAGTCTCCCATCTCGATGCTCAAGCGACAAAGCATCGCGAGCACCAACAAAGAGACCAGACATCAACCCCGCCACCCAACGCACCACCATCACACACCCCCATTCGACCCCAAGGCGCAGGAAAGCTAAGTTAATGAGGGCCAGTCCGCGGTGAGGCTCTCCCACCGATACAACTGCTCAAAACGACACCGGCCTCTCCTTCAAGAAGAAACCGGACTCGCCGAGTCGGACCTGCTACGAGCCGTCGCCTAGCATAACCCACGCCTCGGAGCCGGGAGCGGCCGCACCATCTCGGACCTCGCGCTGCGTCGGCGCGTCGTTTTCGTCGTCGAGGTCGCTGTCTGAAAAGTAATCGTAGTCGGAGAGCAGGTCGGATACCAGATCCGGCGGCTGCGAGGTATCCACGTCCATGTCTGGCTGGGAGCCGTCGAGCTCGTAAATCACGCGCAGAGGCGCAAACGCACGAGTCGTTGAGGACGAGGAAGATGGGGGAGGCACCGAGTCGTCGTCGTCGGCGGGTTCTTCAAACTCTGAAGGGGGAGGGGAAGGGAAGAACTGGGAGGTCTCTCGGTCGAAACCGAGGTCGGTAAAGGATAGGTCGAGGTACAGTGGGCGAGTGTCCAGCTCGGAGAAGCGACGCGCCTTGTTCTTGCGCGAGCGCTTCGCCGGCCGGACCGTGTACACTGGCTCTTCGTGCTGAATGCTGTTGAGGTCAAAGGCCGAGCCGCGGTCCTGCTCATCGTCGTACAGCAGACCCATGCGGTACAACTCGGCCACCTCGGCATCTTCATCCCTCACCGAGGGAACATCATTCCGCCTGAGATGCACATTCCCTTTTGCCGTGGAAGCATCGCGGAACGCATCCTCGCGCTCGAGGGAAGGCGTCCGTGTAAGCCGAAACCGATCACTCGGAAGCGGCACAGCACTACGAGCCAACTCGCAGCCCTCGTCATCTTCACTCGGCCATCGGGTGCGCGACCTAGGCGAGCGATCGCAGAGGACGATGGGCTGGTTCTCGAGGATTTGCTTCTCGATGGCGCGACGACGGGAGGCCTGAGGCAGGTCGGCGGAGCACCGAGGACACTGCGCGTCGGAGGGGAGACAGGGGAAGCCGATCTCGCGACAGACGCGGGGGCCCGAGGTCTGGGAGAAGCGTTTGGCGGTGCTTCGGGCGAGATGATTGCGGGAGCGGCGGGCGTGAGGACGGGAGGCGCTGCGGCCGGGGTGAAGGTGGCGGTTGTAGATGAGGGAGGAGGGGAGGAGGCCGGTGCCGGATGGAAGAGTATCGACATCCATGATGGGTGGTTTGTTTTTTATATGTAGATGAGAAGGATAAGTGGAAGAAGAAGAAGGGAAGACGATGGTGTGTCTTCTTGTCAAAGGGCGTCAGCGATGGCGCAAGATGTCGCAGTTGCGTGCTATGGCACTAAAGGGCGTAGGCAACAAAGTCCAGGGGAAGACTGCGGATTTATCTAGAAGAATCGTTTCAGGGAGTGGGCAGCACATTCTTATATCAACTTGGGGGGATACTGAGTGATTGGACAAAGGAGCCGAGGGAGTCGTCTGGGAAGGGTGGGTGTGTTGCCTGTGCTATCTTGGCTTCAGCCATGTTGGTTCTTTTTCCAGGCTGTGGCTTGAATGGGTTGGTGACTGAACAGGCGGCCGCGGAGGGGGTGAGTCACGGAAGACTTGACTGAGCAGTTTGGCGGCAGCGATAGCACCCGGGAGGGATGGACGGGTCTGGAAGGGGTCTAGTCGACAGGGGGAAGACTGCAATCAACTTTGCTCTTGCTGATTCATTGATGCTTCTCTCATCATCACGGCTATTCATCGAAGAAGATTGTCCACGAGGTACACGGAGTCGCCATGATACGGCCACAGAAGCGAGACATTTCCCATCAAGCAACCCGAAAAAGAGAGCGCATGATGGTTCCCTTTCCCCCCTCTGCCTCACCCCCGTGCATCCATCCCTCCCATCCCGTTCGTCATCTCGAATTTGCAACCCTCCAAGTCCTACGCCCCGTTGCCGCCTTGCATGGATCCCTCTTCGTCCCCCCAGAATTGGAAACATCCATCGGGAGGCCCCCTGTCAGCCTGCTTACGACCAGAAACGAGCTTGCTGCAGGGCATCCATTGATCGGCCATGTGACGACACTGCGTGTGCATCCCCCTGATTGGCTCCAGAAGCATGGGGGAAACAGTAGGAACATGTCCACGCGCCGATGCATGATAGGCACAAAGATGGTGTCGTCATGGGGGACCATTTCCAGGTCATCCACGACGATGCTGTTTCTGGAACCGTTTTGAGTTGTTACAGGAGGATGGATGAGCTCATCTGCCTGGTTTCTTCTTTCACTTTGGCAAATCCTTCTTTCATCATTAGTCACGTAAACGAAGGCCATTTCGCCTGTCAGCCCGGCCCATCAGCTCCGCCCCGAAAGAGTCATCGGCAACCAACTCAACTCAAGCCACGAAATTGAACCAGCCTCTCAGTTGCCAAGATGGAATTGCCGCAGAATGTCTGATACGTATTCTACTGCACTATTCGTAGAGACACATGCCCCATGATCATGCGGCCTTCATCCCTCCCGTCTTATCAGTTCCCCCCAGATTGCGCATCCCAAAGTCCGATGACCTTTTGTCTCGCTCTTCGTCTTGGATGGGATGCATGTTCCCCCCCATGAAAATGAAACCTGAAAGATACGGATACGGCTGCACGATAAGCTGGCACCCGTTTCGGCCTCTCGGAGACGCGGCAATGGGGACTTATTCGGGGAAGGACTCAAGTTTCCCAATGAGACTCCATAGTTAGTACGGATAGAATGGGAATTTTGTTGCTGTATTCGGGAATTACCATTATCCAAAACCTCCGTTCGTCCATGCATTTATGCCGGCCGTCACAATGCGATGCTTCTCTTTTCCTTCTCGATCATCTGCATTACACCTCACAACCCCCAAACAAGGATGCACCCTTTCCACACATTTCCACACATTTATCCGTCCTCGCAACCGAACATCCGTCATATCATGACTTGTCATTTCGCTGTTCCAGTAATAACGTTGTAGCTAATTCCGCTTCTTCCGTTTCGTTTCCCATTTGAGTCATTCCTCATTACCCATTTGCCCAAAGCCACGTCCCCATTGCTCAGTTCGTCTTCCTCTCCTTCCTCTCTCTCTTCTTACAAAGTCACTCCCTTCAGGTATGTCTTCACATCCGTCACTTCGATCCCCCTCTGCGCATTCACCGTCGTCTCCTTGTCCCACGCGACTCCCTTTCCCTGCGCAAACGTGTCGCGGTACTTGACCATGGGGTTGGGATCCTCGTCCATCTGCCGCTTCAGCTCGTCCAGGTCCCAGAGCTCCCTCCGGAACGACACCCCAAAGTGGTCGTCCAACAGGTCGGCCAACGCACCGTACGAAATGGTATCGCCGGCCGTGTACACGACCTGACTCTTGACGTCTCTCGGATCCAACACCACCTCCGCCGTCAGCCTCCCAATGTCCTCGGGCGTCGTCAACGTGATGCGATTGTCCCAGCTGCCCAAGGCCCGCACCGTCTTCTCTCTCAGGTCCACGACGCCAAAGTCGGCCAGGAACAGGAAACTCATGAACAACCCCGTCGACACAATGGTCCAGTCCACGGCCGACTGCGCCCGCAGCTGCTTCCGCACCTCGAGCTGCTCGTCGAACAAATCCTGCGAACTTCCCTCGCCAATCAAGTCGTAGTCCATGCCAAACTGCCACGGAAAGTACCTCTTCACTTTCGCCTCGACCACGGCCTCCAGCAGCTTCACCTGCGTACCCGGCGGCAAACCCATGCCGTTGCACGAAACAACCGTGTCGAACTGTGCGAAAATGAAGGCCAAGTCGGCCACCGAGGCGTAAACCACGTCGGCGGCCTCAAAGTCTGCGCCCAACGCGCGGATGCGCTGCGTGAGCCGCTTCTTCTCGGGCGCGGCCGAGTCCAGCGTGGCCTGGCGAAGGAGAACCGAGATTTTCGTGTTTTGCCGGTTGGGGTTCCGAGCGAGGGCCTCGAGCACGCAGAGGCCCAGCTCGCCGGCGCCCAGAACGAGGACGCTCTCGGACATCTTGAGGTGAGGGTTGTTGAGGCGGTCTAGGGCTTGGAGGTTGGCCACGGAGAGCTCGAGGGGCGGTGTTGGAGGAGGAGGCGGATCGTCCGACATGATGACCGACGAGCGAGCATCGAAGGAGGGGGGTTTATATAGATGGGTATTTGCTCGTAGAGGATACGCAATGGCGGCAAAAAAGGTAGTCGGTACTTGGTTTCGATGATGCTTTGCCCACCCATTGCCCTCTTTTACCACCTTTGGAAGTCGTCTCCAAGACAAGGTCGGACTTTGGCCTGTCGATCCGAGGGACCTCCTTCTCGGGATCCGCTGATGTCACGTCTCCAAGTGGCGCTGAGGCTTGCATTGAGCCGTCCGCCGCCTTTTCCCGCGCCAGCCACCATATAATGGCTCAAGACATCGTACGTCTTCCTCGGACTCCGATTGACAATCCACCAAAGGAGATTTGTCCGTCGACGCTCCTCCAACTCCGGATTGTCAAGATGCCTTAAAAGGAGTTGTTTCGTCTTGATACTCCGGAATGAGGACCTGTTGAATTTGTCATGTCGCTCCGCTGAGGGGATCATTCAGGCGGACTTGTTGCCCCGAGCCGTCTCTCAGCGCTTGGCATGGCTCGGGGACTTAATTTCTTGGTGAGCAATGCGCGAGGCATTATGAGTCTCGTATGATACGTGCTTCATATTTCGATATTGGCATCACCCAGGACGATGAGATATTTCTCTCTTCGTTTTAAGTCTAGCGATGATGCCACCACCGAGGCATCTATAGCGCTTACCATTGTCTCGGGATATCATTTTCCTCTTGAGAAACATGCGAAGCATCGTGAGTCTCTCATACGTGCTTTTATATTTCGAATATTAACATATCCTCTGAGATATTTCTCTCCCATCTTAAAGTCTTGTTTATGAAGAAGCCACCACCAAAACCACGACCACCCAAACCAGCCCTATATTAACGCCGTACTCCAACCCCAATCAACAACCCCTCAAGTCGGCTTGTTCGCAAACCCAATCGACTTGGTCCCCATGTTAAACACCACAAACTGCGCCTTCAAAAAGATATCCCCCAAAATAGCCCAGTCAAGCCCAGCCGACGACTGCAGCCCGCCATAACACGTCCCGTCGCCGAGAGGGCCGTAGTTCATGAACTTGCCCGGGATAAACCCCCGATACGACCCAATGCCGACGCGGAAGTCGGGAGGCTTGGAGCCGCAAGGAAACACCCACACGCCCCAGTCGGCATTGTACTTCGCCCCCGTCACCTTGGCGTAGTACCCCTTGACGATAGTAGTCGGCAGCAGCAGCAGCGTGGTCCCCGTGTCGACAATGGCCGGCCATGTCGCAGCCTTGTACGCCGCGGTGCCGATCTGGTACCCCATGCAGTTGAGCTGCCAGTACTTTGCGCTCGTCGACTTGGTGTAGTAGATGGAAGACCCCGTGTACTCGCTGGCGTTGATGTAGCCAAACGTGTAGGTTCCCGGCTTCTGGTTCTTGAGGTTGGCCGTGAAGACGGGCGAGACGAGGCTGGCCTGCACGTTGTCAAAGTACGTCTTCTGCCGCGTCGGGTACACCGTGTTGAGCGTGCTAAAGGCCATGCCCATGATGCCCGACGAGAAGGTGTCGGTCTGGATCATGTCCGAGACGTACTGCGCCGACTCGACGGCCTGGGACGCCACCGATGTGCTCCCGATCTGCACCACGTCCCTGTACACGATGCCGTAGGCTCCCGAGCCGTCGCCGTACGAGATTTCCCAGTTCTGGCCCGACATGAGTTTGCTAGTCGTCGACTTCTTGGGCTTGTACAGGATGTGTCCCGCCTGCGCATCTGGGCTCGTGTCTGTGGAAAAGGTCCACCTAGTCATGCGTCAGCTGGATGCCTGTCGGGAAGGGCTCGAGTCTCTTACAAGTCAGCCGAGCCGGTGTCGAGATTCAGATACGTCAACTGGGCGGGCGTGCCCAACTTCACAGGCACCACGTACTCGGTGTCATAGTACTGCGACGGAGTTGCAGTCGCAGAACCCTTTTGGTTGCCTTTCGACCAGTTAGACTACCGCAACGAACGGACCAGGGGATATCTCACCTGCAATCTTCATCTCGCCGCCGCCAAAGGCCTTTTGCAAATCCTGTGGCGGGGTCTTGTGGTACTTGTTGAAGACTCTCAGGAGCTCGCGCGGCGCCCCGAGTTTCTTGAAGTTTTTGTTGTACACCTGCGTGAGGCTGTACTTTTCCCCGCTGGAGGAACCTCTCGTTTCGATGGTGTGAGGAGGGCTGTCTTCCCACCAGCCGACGGCGTCGACATCTTCGACCACGTTGAGGGGAGATGCGTAGACGCACGTTCCGAGGTGGACTGCAGTCACGGCGAACAAAGTGAACTTCATGATGAACTGCGAGGCAATGCAGATGAGAGCTGGCTAGTCAAAGGCGGCATCTCTTCAGATTAAGACCATGACTTATACCACGACCAGAAGCCTACGTACGGCGTCTCTTCGACGGAGCCACGACGGGCTTCCCATACCTACAACGAAGCCACAGCGGGCTCTCCATGCTGCTTACGAGTCTGGAGCAAAGTCTGTCGACGACGGCCCATCCCAAACCGATCTAGAATCCAGGCCCCGAATCGATCGTCCCTGGCCAAGCTCGCCCGGGGCCTGGTTTGAAGGTCTGAGCGGTACGTGGACTGGAATGCAGATGCAACCAGAGTTTATCCCTGAGGAATGCGAGCCCGGAATCTACGCGTGGCCAAGCGAAACGCATGGCAAAGAGAAAGAGATTTCGGCCGGGCCCGCTCTCTCGGGGTCCAAGATTCCGGAGGGGGACTCAGGAGAATTAGAGATCGGTGGCGCTGGGGTTCGAGGCTTTCACGTTTCCCGGGGGCTTGGCATGTTTACCTTGAACGGCAGGCCGGAGAGCCGAGGGACGCGAGGCCTGGAGTTTTGGCTTGGTAGACGGGTGCGGTACGGATGCGGCCATGGAATGGAGATTGGGGTGAGCTGAGTCTCGGGAGTTCGGCGTTTGGGAGGTGGGAGTCGTGTTGCTGCCTTGGGTGTTTCGGTGAGCCATCCAGTGACACACAACTTCCTCCTCTACTCATCCTCTGTCATTCTTCGTTTGGTAATTTGACGGCGGCTGAGTCAGCTTGGATGACGGGTTGGTGGCCTCTAAGTATTGCACTCTAGCGGACTGTGCTTAATGTGCGACCGTATGAAGGTTAGCGTCACAAGTTTTGTTCCTGTCTCCTGGTAGCTTATCAGGGGCTGCATAGTGCTATCGCGTTTTCTAACACACAGTCCTTATTACCGGTCTTAGGCCTCTTCTCCCTATGGGTCTAAGGGATGCTCACTAATATCTAGCACGTATAAGCCCTAAAGCAAGAAAGTCCTCAGGTAGACACCCACTAAAGAAAATTGCTAACTCAGCCGGGCTTCGCCATTATGCCGCACGGTGAAGGGGCCGATAAGCTACCAGGAGACGGGAGCAAAACTTGTGACGCCAACCTTCGTACTCCCCACTAAGGATGCGCACACAATTCAATCGGCAGGGACCATCGATACTGCCCGATAAGATAAAAACTCCAAACCCCGCGATAGCAGGGACTCTTGGAAAATTCCACCTCAACATCGCACCTCTAAGCATCAATACAACTACGACCAGCATGGATTCCTCAAGAGCGGCATCTCCCGCTGCTCCCCATCAACCCCCCTACAATTACACCCCAAATCAGGGCTACCAACAAACCCACGAGATTCCTCCTGAACTGCGAATGCCTCGAGGTACCCCGCAGGCCGCCGACGAGCAAGACCAAAGCGACGACGACTTTGACGACATCTTCGAAGACCATGCCGACGACAACGAGTGGGACGCCGACTCGGGCGACCTCACAAAGTCGTACAATCGCCAGCGACAGCTCAATGGCTCCTATGCCGCCGCCCTCCCTCGATCGAATCAACAGAAGCCCACGGCCAACACGTTTGCCAGCGTCGACGATCAAATATCCGCCCTCTCGAAGCACGCCGCCAAGATTCGCCTGGACACGGTCAAGCAGGTCAGCGACAAGGACAAGGACAAGGCCGACCGCGCCACCAGCGACCAAGTGCTCGACCAGCGCACCCGCATGATCCTGCTGCAGATGATCAACCGCGGCACCGTCAGCGAGGTTCACGGCGCTATCAGTACCGGAAAAGAGGCCAATGTCTACGGTTCCGTCCTATACGACGATAAGACGGGCGAGACGGTCCACAGGGCCATCAAGGTGTACAAGACGGCTATCTTGAGCTTCAAGGATCGCGAGCGTTACATCACCGGCGAGCACCGCTTCAAGGGCGGCTTCGACAAGGGCAACAGCAGGAAGATGGTGCAGCTGTGGGCCGAGAAGGAGTTTCGAAACCTGCGCCGCATCTACAATGCCGGTGTCCTGTGCCCGGAGCCCATCAACCTCAAGCTGCACGTCCTGGCCATGGGCTTCCTCGGTGACAGGAAGGGCTGGGCGTATCCTCGTCTGCGCGACGCCGTGTTGACTGGCGATGATGTCGACCAGCAATGGCATAAGCTCTACGTTCAGCTGCTCGGCATCATGCGCCGCATCTACCAAGTGTGCAAGCTCGTCCACGCCGATCTGAGCGAATACAACATCCTCTACCACAAGGAAAAGCTGTACATCATCGACGTGTCCCAGAGCGTCGAGCCCGACCACCCCCGATCCCTCGAGTTCCTGCGCATGGACATCAAGAACGTGGGCGACTTCTTCCGGAGGAAAGGCGTCGACACCCTCGCCGACCGAGCCATCTTCGACTTCATCACTAAGCCCGATGGCGCCGTCGAAGAGCCTCGCATGGCCGAGGCCATTGACCACCTGTACGAGACGCGCGAGTCCGCCGCCGACGAGGATCAGGCCGCCCGCCTCGAAGTCGACAACGAGGTTTTCCGTAACCAGTACATTCCTCAAACGTTGGAGCAAGTGTATGACGTCGAGAAGGACGCGCAAAAGGTCGGACAGGGCCAAGGCGAAGACCTCGTGTACAAGGATCTGCTCGCGGACCAGGTCGTGAAACCCAAGGACGGCCAGCAGGTGGATGGCGCAGAGGGGTCGTCCGATGCCGAGGACTCCGACGGTGCTACTCTCGATAGCGACGACTCAGGGGACGAGAGCCGGTTCGAGAAGGGTACGCCTCGAGGACGCAAATTCGAAGACAAGGACGAGAAGAAGGTGAGATTTCCCCAAATGTTTATCGATTCACCTCGGCTAACAGTTCCACAGCAACACAAGCAAGCGGTCAAGGAAGCCAAGCGCGAGAAGCGAAAGGAAAAGATGCCCAAGCACCTGAAGAAGAAGATTGTTGCCAGCACGTCCCGTCGGAAGAAGTAGATGACGGCTGAAACCTGAAAGAAAAAAAAAAGTCAAAAAAGCGACATACATACGTCTGGGTATTTTTACAACGGAAAACGGGATACGAAAAAGCGATAGACGGGATATAGGGACCTGCATTCGGATGATGAGCCTTGATTGTCGCTCGGCTTCGTTTCGGGACGGTTTATCGCTCCTCTGGCGCGTGTAACCTCTCGACCCGAGCTGCACGCGATCTGAACGCCCTCGGGTGTTGTGAGGATCAAAGAGAGCGCTGACGATTGCAAGTGGTGGAAGATTGATTGGATTTGTTTTGAATGTGGCCTCGTCAAGCGACGATGTGTGCACGAAGCGTCACGTTTGATGACTTGGAGACTGCACGCAGCAGCACGCGGGAATACCGTAGCCATGCAAAAGCACCATGAGGATTAAAAAATAAATTTGACCGTGTGGTTCACACGATCTGTCCTAGAAGTAGAATACTCCTTCGCGCCGTCCCAATCCTTGCCCTTGCCTTCATCCTACAAGAGTCCATTCTATACTGTACCATAATCGTAACCACGGATGATAATCCACCGCTGCCGAATTTTATTGGGCATTCCCTATCCCGCATCGATCGACATCACGACCTAAAAGTAAAACTGCTGCTGCGGCTGTCCCGGCGGCGGTTGGGCCAGGAAATCAAAGTTCAAGGAATCCATCCCCGAGTTCCACGGATCAGGCGATTCTGACAAGTCAGCCACGACCGGAGACGACAAAACCTGGAGGTGGGAACACGTACCGCCCCAGATGGACTCGTACAGGTCCATGGGCGCCATGTACTGCGTGGGATCGACGCTGATGGCGCCCATGTTGTCGAGCTGGAGGTTTCCCGACGGCATCTGCTGACCGTAGGGGATCCTGGGAAAACGCGTCACGTTAGGGATAAGCAAACAACGGTGGAGATGGGGGGAGGGGTAGAAATGGCGAGATGAGGAGACGAGAAACGAACGTACCCTGCGAATTCCTGCAACGCCGCACCCCCGTTCTGCATCTCGGCCATGGCCAGGGCGGCGTCTTCTCGTGGGTCGCTTCCCTGCGGCACGCCGCGGAATTGACCATTGTTCTGGCCCATGGCCTGGCTTCCAGGGCCAAAGGGGAGCAGCGGCGTTCTGGTTCCGCTGCCGCCCGCCGAGGATTCTCCCTCCTTCTTGAAGTTGGAACCGACGAGACTACCGTGGTCGTATATGTTCTTCAACGCGGTCAGAGCCCTCCACAAGGGCCCCGATAGTTCGATGTCCTTGTCCGTCGTCATAACGTGGGGCTCCGCAGAGCCCTCGTCCTTAGCCGCCGTCGCCGAGAGCGCGGCAATGAGGTCACCTTGGAGCTGCCGGACTTCCGGATCGGCTTTGCTCTCCGAGAGTATTCCCAGCAAGAGAGCGGATGATAGACCGTGGTATGTAAACGCCCAGCTCCTCGTCGGGATGGCGGAGAGTTGGTGCATTGCGAGGAACATTCGGACCGTCTCGGTCAAGTTCGTCTTGCATCGGTCGGCCAGCTCTTTCTTCTGTTCCGGATCGTAATCGCAGTCTCTCCGCAACGCCGGACGACAAGCGACCGATATAACAAACGAGGTATGGAGGCGTATAGCATAGTGCTGTAGCCTGTCGAGGGCCGTCTTGCAGCTTTCTTTGAATCGCAATTGGGCGCACGCGCGCGTTCGGAGGGCTTCGACAGCTTCGCAATTGTCGACGATTTGGGCGTACGTGGTACCGGTTACCATGTCGGGGTTAAGGCGACGGGATATTATGTCCATGAGGTGATACATGGTCTCGAGATATGAGTAGTTGCCGTTCGGGTCGGTCGAGCTAACAGGGATCGGGCAGCAGGCGAAGTTTGTCATAGGTGACCTGAACAAATTGGTAAGTGGCCAAGCTCGTGATGTCTTGCGATGGATCCTACCTGTCGAAGGAGAGCGACGTCAGGGTATCGTGCCAGACGCAGCTCCACCAGAGCCTTCTCCGAATCATCTCCTTGGATTGGGTGTTTGGAGGGGTGCTCGCGCGACTCTCGCTGGGGCTTGACCGATGCAAGCCAAGGGATTGAGCGAGTCGACATGTTAGACCCATCAATGCCCAAGATGCCTCGGCTTTCATGTCATTGAGCAGGACGAAGCTCGTGAGGAGGAGAGCTTGAATTGAATCGAAGGAGGGTCTGGCGGGTTAGCTTAGAACTGCAAAATGGATGGGAGTCGTACCGGAGAAGAAAGTTTCCGAGTCGGAGGAAATGGAAGGAAATCTGGATATATCTTTGGGAGTCTCTGGTGCGGACGTGGTATGGCGACTCGTGGTACTGCGAGCCCACTGCCAAGACGGCAAAGAGAATGGCAAGCCACGACGCGGTCACGGGCTTGGACGATCTGGCACCGCTAGTGGCATTGCGAGATCTATCTTCGAGATAGACCATCAACTTAGCCTCGAGATCGTCCACGTCCATGACAAAACCCCAAAAGGGCTGCGGTATTTCCTTGTAGGCGCGGAAGAGCCTGGGTCGTTCATTAGCAATTGAGGCCGGATAAGCGCGGAAAGTTGACTGACTTCACCACCTCTCGGTCTGATGGAAGCTCAGTAGATATGTCCTGAGTCAACTTTTGCAGGTGCTGCGCAGACATGAGCGGGAAAGGGGCTGAAGTGTCCAGCCCGAAGATGGACCGCATGTCCTGGCGGATGTCGACGCTATCATTTTTGTTCATTGGAGAAGACTGTTCTCGCAAAAGGGCCGGGATACTGTTCTTTCCAAGATATCTGTCCCCGGCGGTGTCCTGTTCTTCTATGCTGGCTGTGGTGTTTTGGTTAGTGGTGTGATGCGCGTTAACCGGAGATTGGATGAAGCTTGCCAATGGTCCGGGGCCAGCTGTCCTGGCGCTCGACTTTGCGCACTTCGTCTCTCACGTCGGAGAAGGAGTGCGTCCTCTTGCGAGTCGGCTGCTGGCTGGTCTCCGAGGGCGCGCCCGAGGCGTTCTTGGAGGTTGAGGAGCGATTGGGCTTATAGGAGCATAACCGAGGATGTTCTCGCTTGACGCAGTTCTCACAAGGCTGCTTGTTGTCGCACTTGACTTTGCGTTGGCGACAAGGCCAACAGGCAGTTCCTGGTGGGAGAGGTCAGTAGGATGGCACAGGATGGGTGGATGGTGTTGAGACGACAGGAAGTCTTACCATATCGGACCTTGCGGTGAGAATGGATGATGCGACTGGCCTCCTCGGGCGTCAGCTCATCAAGGGCGACCCGGTCGTCTGGACTGGGGTTCTCAGCCATGATTCAGGGACCAAGCGGGTGCGCGGCTCCAAGAGGCAGCCACACAGCGAAGAGTACAGGCGAATAATTGCTGAGCGGATGCTTGCTTTGGGCTGCAAGTGCAAGACCAAGACAAACCAGAGCGAGGGGATCACAAATGCCGAACTCCGAGCGACTCCATTGCGGGCGGCGAGGGGAAAAAGATCGGGCGGAGAGTCGCAGAGTGGTCGACGAGCGGGGCCGCTTCGGCTTTCCGTCAACAAAAACAAGTGCTTGCAGCCTGAGGGTGCAAAGTGGGGCCGAGCCATGGCAACCAATTGGAACGGAAGAATTCTCGTGATCTCGGATTAACCTGGCGCCGACCATTTCCCGATGCAGCTTCCCGTGTCAAAATCCCCCGAGACTGATGCAGTCTGTCAGTTTCATCTTCGCCGCAGTTGGCCGCATTCCCGCAGACTGCCGCTCCTCGCCGCTAGCTCATCGGCAAGGGCTCCCCAGGATGGATATGGATGGATGTCGAGATGAACCGAGAACTAGATTTGCCGGGTACCAACTAGAGTGGTGGCCGGTGTCAACGGCTTTCCGAATAACGGTATTCAAACGTCAACTCGCCTATATAATTTCAGACTTTTCGATAGAAATCTCCCAGGCAAGGGCAATATGAGGACGGCAAACAGCTCGATAAGCAGGGAGCAAACGAATTTCAATCTAATCATGCGGGCCCTCACGTGAGTTTGCCTGCCGTGTTTTCCAAAATGGGCTGCGAGAAATGGATTCACAGCTGCGCACTTCAAACTGCGCTCCAAAGAGCGCACTTTTCCTAAAGCTCTGCGCTGCGATGCGCTTCATCCTCTACTCCTCGCATTGGGCCCTCTTTTGATCCTAATCCTCTTCCTCACTCTCCTAATTTTGGCATTTGGAACCGCCCCTCCACCACGAATCTTGGCTTCTCCTCGCAGACGGAGATATTGAATCCCATCTACCCCGCCATCCGTCTATAACATCCACTTTTGGCATCTCCTCCCGGTCTCCAGTCTTGATGGTCATGGAGGCACAAAATCAGCCCTCTGGCAAACAGGCAGCCCTTCACCGCACAATCCTCTCTCTCAACACCGACTTCAACCTCCACCTGCAGGTGCCCGACCACAATCTGCCTCCCAGCAAGCGCCGGCAACAGCTCCGGACTGAGGAAGAGGAACGCGTTGACAAAATCTACAACCGCGCCCACTGCTTGACGTTTCAGAGTCCCGGTCACCTCTCGACTAGCATTGGCCGTTTCCGTGAACAAGCCGAGGACCTGATTCGAGACTGGACAGCAAACAAGAAACAACAACAACATGCCGACAATCCGAACGACTATCCCGACCCACATGGCGTCAGCCCAGGCGTTGAGGAACGGGCCGTTCTCCAAAAGCTTCTCTTGAGCTTGTTAGAGAACAAGAGCTTGAACCCCCGCCGCTCCAAGCCTGCGCCGGCTCCGACGAACAGGGCTAAGAGGGCATCTCCGGAATTTCCGAGTCCGGAGCCAAAGCGGTGTAGAGAACGGCCGGGGCAGCTGGACTCCCCCCGAGTTGAGAGCGTGGACGACATACCAGTGCGAACTAGAGCTTCGAACCGGCCTCCCTCGGCTTTCCCCGAGGACGGCGGACTGGTGAATGGCGATAGCTTCTCGACGTCTTTTGGACAGTCTCGGACTTCTATTGATTCTCGCTCCATGCTCTCCTCGAAAGCCTCCTTTGCGCCATCCATCTTCTCCACCACCACTCGTGGTGACATCTCGGACAGCCAAACCACGGTGCAGACCAACTTTGACTCTTTTACGTACGGCCCGCAGCCTCCAAAACCCTCCCGCAACTCGTTTCAGGGCCGGGAGAATGGTCCAGTGCGAAAGGAACGGGCGTTTGGTCGGTCCCGAAGCTACACTCAGGGCCGAGTGACAGAGCCGACTCCTCTTGCCGGCTTCCTGAGCCAGCCCTCTCCGATTGCTCCTCCAGAGCCACCTGCCAACGTATGGCGTAAGTCAACTTCACCACTCTCGCCGTCAGAGCTGACCAGGAACAGCAAAGTTTCCGTCGCCTGCTTTGAACCAGGCCCCTTTGATCACAATATGGGAACTTACGCGCGCTGCCTTGCACTGCAATGTCGACGTGACTCAATGGAATGTCCAATACAGGAGTAATGAGAATTGGCAAAACCAGACCAAGTTCAGAGCCCAGATAGCCTCTCACCCACTCTTCGTCGGCAAAGGTCTGCCTCCGGCGTGCGATTCCAAGACGTGGGCGGCGGCCTTGGGGTCTTTCACTATAGGGCCAAAGATGGTCGGTTTGGTCGCCGAGTTGGGTTACAATGATGACGCTTCCGGGCCTCCCTTTACCCTCAAGCTTCACCGGCCCTGCCTGAAGCTCGGCAACCGGTTGTCCCGCCGGTTCGGTGCCGACCGGTTTTTGGAGATTCTGCTCCCGCCCCGGAATGCGAAGAAGGGGAAGAAGGGCCAGGATGCGCTGGACGAGATGGTGCAATGGTTGACTGGAGCGTCGCACTACTTTGGGGGGCGGACTTGGATACCTTTCTACACGAATGAGGGTAAAAAGACCAAGAAGAAGGGGGCCGTCACGACGGATGAGGACCCCTGGAATCCCGACAGCAAAAAGACTCGCAACATCGTGCAAGACCGCGTGTACTTCTTTGCGGGCGATGGAAACCAGTTTCGCGTACCACAGCCGCAAAACAGGTTTCCGCCCTTGGAGGAAGCGCTGTGTCCTTCAAGCCGCACGAAAATGAAGCTTTATGATCTCCTGAGCTGGGCTGTCAACATTGAGAAGAACGCCGAGCAACCGGTGACCAAGCTCTTTTCTCGCCTCGCACTGAGTAAGGGGAACTTTGGGAAGTTTGGATGACTCGCTGACATGCGTGCAGGTCTCAGCAGCACGTGGCCAACCGTGGTACTTGAGCGCGAGCAAATAATTCGACGACAGTCCGACGTGAAGAATGCAGGCGTGAATGGGAAACTCGGAGCCGTAATGAACGACGGCATCGGGAGAATGTCTCGTGGTCTCGCTCGAAAGGTAGCAGCCTCTCTCGGCCTCTCGGACACGCCCTGTGGCTTTCAAGCGCGAATCGGCAGCGCCAAAGGGATGTGGATTGTCGACACAGAAGATGACGGGCTCGAAGACAAGGACTGGATCGAGACGTATCCGTCGCAAGAGAAGTGGGAGTGCGACTTTGAAGACGCCTACCACAGGACCTTTGAAGTCCGCGACTATCCACGGGAACTGAGAACCGCGTCGCTGAACCAGCAATTCATCCCCGTCATCGAGGCTCAGGCGCCCAACCCTGATGCCATGCGCAAGACGCTGGCCAAGTTTCTTGTCGACGGCCTTCAGAAAGAAATTGACGAGCAAACGGCAGCCATGAACTATCCCATGGACTTTCGCTCCTGGTTGAGGAAAGCCGGGCCCCAATCGGACGATCACACAACGCAAGGTGTCGTGCCTTTTGTTGCTGGGCTGCCAGACCGGGACGAAGATACCATGGCTTACCTCCTCGACTCTGGCTTCAGGATCGACAGTCAGAGGTTTCTGCACGATCTTGCCATTTCGTTCCGACGGCAACAAATGGACAAGCTCAAGGACAGGATGAAGATCCAAGTTCCACGATCAACGTATGCATTCATGGTGGTGGACTTTACGGGGGAGTTGGCAGAAGGCGAAGTTCAGCTGGCCTTTTCGTCCAAGTTCCAAGTCGGGGAAGACTCGGACACGCTGCTCGACGGCATCGACGTGCTCGTTGCGCGATCTCCGGCGCATTTCGCGAGCGACATCCAGAAAGTCAAGGCCGTCTTCAAGCCCGGCCTGCGGAAGCTCAAGGACGTGGTTGTGTTTTCGGTGCGAGGAGACTCGCCCCTCGCCGACATGCTGTCGGGCGGCGACTACGACGGCGATCGGGCTTGGGTATGTTGGGATCCCGACATTGTGCGCAACTTCAACAGCTCGCCGGTGCCGCCGCAGCCAGATCTGATTGGTCAGGGATACGTTCGCAAGTTCAACGCGAGCCTCCAGTCCGTCATTGACGCCAACGACGACATGGACAAGGCGTGCGCCGACTTTATGCGGCAGGCCATGGCCTTTAGCATGCAGCCGCCCTTGCTGGGGATATGCACCAACTTCAAGGAGCGTCACTGCTACTTTAAGAACAGCGTGACGTGCGAGACGGCCGTTGTGTTGTGCACCTTGGTTGGGATGCTGGTCGACCAGAGCAAGCAAGGCCTGCTCTTCAACGACGACGACTTCAAGCGGCTCAAGGCCGACATGAATATGAAGTCGAAGGAGCTCGAGTACGAGAAGAGGTCGAGTTCGAGATATGTCAACCGCAACGGATCCGTCCACGTGCTGGATTATCTCAAGTTCGACGTCGCCCTGGTGGCCATTGAGAAGATACGAGAAAAGTTTCAAAAGTCCATCGACGACACCAACGTACACTTCTGGGACCCCGACCTGGTGCGCCTCTACCACGAACTAGAGGAACAAAGAGCCGACTCGAGGACGATGAAGGCGCTCCTGACACACCTGCGGACCGAACTCGACAAGGTGGCCGACCAGTGGCGAGTCAAGATGGGGGCGCGGGAGCAAGACGGATCCGAGTTCAGCACGAGACTTAAGGAGCTCTTCGAAGCCTGGACATCCATCGCGCCCCCTCCGGAACTTCAGCGATCCAAGCTGATCCAACTCTACTGCGAGCCGTGGAAGGGCGACCCCGCGCGGAGCAAGTGGGCGCTGCTCAAGGCGTCCATGACGTTCAAGCTGTACTACAACCGCAGCCCCAAGCTGCCCTGGCGGCTCGCGGGCCAGCAGCTCTGCTGGATCAAGGCCATGGTGTCGAGCCGGGGCGTGTCGGATAGCAGCGCGGTGGCGGTGACGGCGCAGATGTGGAGCGTGCTGAAGCCGGATTCGAGGAAGATTGCGGGGTTGGCGGCGAGGAGGGAGGATAACGAGAGCATTGCGGCGTTGGACGAGACGATGGACGTTGACGATGAGGGGATACCGGTTGATGATGCGTAGGGGGGGCTTGGCTGGAAGGGGTTATGGCTAGAGCGTAATGGTTAAAGGGTTACACGGTGCAATCTGTGGGATCTGAGGCAAAGGGAGGGACTGGCAAAGGCTCTCTGTTTGAGATGTCTTGGGGGTTGTTGGATCAGGGTTTGACTAGTGCAACGGGTTTTGATTGAAGATATCCAGAATTGTTTGGAGGCGCAGGAATACATGCCAAGCTGGTTTCTTGACGGTGCTGCTGGGGTGGCTCTTGGTGTAAGTGCTCTGTATTGTTGCTGGTTGTGTACTCTTGGTTGAAAGATGCTGTCGACTATATACTGAGCCAAAGATCCGTCGGCCATGTCCTGAATCACCATCTCTCGGCCACATCCTCCGTCAAACATCCCTCCATCATATTCAATCTTGCTGCACCCCCTCATCCTCATCATCATCCTCACTCTTCAACGGCCTCCTCCCATAAACAATCGTACTAAACAAGTCAGTCTCACACCAACCCATCAGAAGGCACTCATAACTCACCACTGACACCACCCGCAGTTACTCTTCTTCTTCATCTCCCCCCTAAACTGCGCCAACAACACCATAACCTCCTCCTTCTGCCACCCCAGCACCTGCGTCAACATGAACATCCCAAAACCCTCAACGCTCTCCTCCAGCGCCAACTGGAACAGCGCACCCGCCTGCTGCAGCCTCGGATCGCGCGGCCACGAATGCATCGGCGCCTTGATCTTCTTCTCCACGACATCCACGAAGCCAGCCGCCTGCAGCCCGTCCCGCATGGTATGTCCCTTCGCCACGGCGAACGACCTGCCCATCTTCTCGCCCCCCTCGTAGAACAAGTCGGCCCACTTGTTGAAGACGTGATCGGGTGGCAAATCGACGTGGTCCGAGTCGATCTTGACATCTATCTCCAAATGCTGCACCCATCCCCCGGGGACCAAGTGTCGACGCGCCTTGCGGTACAAGCCGACCCAGTCGGGAATACTCCCATACATGGCGCGCAAGTGCACGAAATCGAAATGTCTAGCCGGCCACGTCCACTCCTGCAAGCAATCGTCGATGACAAACTGGCAATTCGGCGGACACCACAGCGGCTGAATCGGCGAGAGATCCGTCCCCGTGACCTCGCACTGCGGGAACTGGTCCGCGAAATCGATAGCCCAGATTCCCGTGCCCGTACCTATATCCAGGGCGCGACGGGGCGGACGAGCCGGGTCTGCGTCGATGGGGGCGAGGAACAGGTCGTGGTCGAGGGCCATGAGGAGGGCGTTGTGGATGATGTCGAGGCCTTCGTTTTGCTGGTCGTCGTTGGGAGCCCAGTACTCGGTGGTCTTGATGTTTTGGTATGTGCGGCCGTGGAGGCGGCGGTAGTCGAGGATGCTTTCGGAGAGGGACGTGGTGGAGGAGGCTACGGAGCCAAAGGCCGAGTCGGAGTCGTTGAAGGCATCGTCGTCGTCGTCGAGGGCTTCTCGGTCTAGGTTGGCGGGGATGGGAGGGGAGAGGGAGTCTCGAGGGGGGGAGGTTCGAGGAGAGGGAGTCTTTTGGTGGAGGGTGCTTGGTTGTAGCGAGGTTCCCTCTCTAGGAGGCGATGTCCTAGGAGAAGGACTCTTTTGCTGGTCCGTCATGGTATCGATTCGTCAAGACACGGGGTAGGTAGGTAGTCAAAAGACAAAATAGATTAAAAGTGCAATTTCAACTTGACAAACATGTCAAGCAAAGAAACACCAACAAGCCGAAGAGAACGGAACCCGGGAGCCGAAGGACAGAAACAACACAGAACCAGAAGCGGGGTTGAACAGCTAACCTCCCCCTTGAGGTGTTTCCTCCTTTGGCCCATGGCGTTTTGCAGGCATCATCTTCGACCATGTAACACTTCTCAGCGCGTATGGCTGCAGCTAAGACCCATGTCGGGCCTGGCATCGGTGTGAAGTATTTGGCCGTGGCGTTTTATTTTTGTTTCTCACGGGCGGCTGCAGTGACTGGTGGCTGGGCGAGAATGTTACTGTAGACCACGGGAGCGTCGGATGTGGAGAGGAGAGGAGAGGAGGGGATTCCTTTTTTTGCTTCTTTTTGTGCGATCAACAATCGTGGTGTTGAAAAGTGTCAGATCATGAGTCTATGTCGTCGTTTGAGGCTGGTTAGTTTCGAGACGAAGGAGCTGCTATGTAGTTAGCGTCTTGTTTCTGCCAACAAACGAACTGACTCACATTGCCGAGTTGAGCGTACAACTGTCGAATAACTACAAATCCGTGTGCAAGAACAAAAGAAGTAATCCTCTTATCATTACCATCCTCAAAACGCAGCCAAGCCATCTCGTCCTCCCAGCGGGGATCGCCCGCCCCCCGCGCGGCCCGTTCCGTACTATTGAAAAGACCGGACAACGCCATGCACAACTCAGCTTACTTAATTTAACTTCAGTTAACTTAACTTATAGACTAATTTAACCCGGTGATTTTTATAGTACAGGCCACAGGGATAATAAATGTTAGCTCAATATAGAGTGGCAAGTTGTTAAATAGCTTAGTGTGCCTTTTAATGTGACTTCAATTCGTCTATTGTATTATGTTGTGTATGTTTAACCCTAAAATCTGCTCCTGCCCAAAAGGCCTCCTTTTTTCTCCCTTCCTAGCACTTAACAACTGTTCGCTGCCCATTATATAACTAGGCTGCGGGCCTGTTAATTATATAACCTTCTATGCATAAGGCTATATATATAACCCAATTTAACATAAACAGCCTAGTTACCTAATTTATGCTTATTAATATAAAAAGGGAAGAGTTATTTAACATACTATATTTACTATTTAATATACTAAATGTGGGGCCCTAGCTATATGTAACGGGCTAAGCCCGTGAGGGCCTCGTCGAACACTCTCGGCCTGCGGACCCCGCCTTCCCCGGCCACGCTCACGGCAACCCCCGAAGGC
>JAMQMW010001171.1:2928-15348 GCA_024115155.1 Thelonectria blattea
CCCCTCGCCCGTCGCCCACGAGGGGAAAAGCGTCCTTGCTGCCCATCATGAAAATGGCCATGTCGGCGATGCGGCGCCACATCTGAGAAAAGAGTCGGTGTTGCGTTGTCGTCTTTCCGCGGACCAGTACGGGTATGCAGCCTCGCCACAAATGGTGCCACAATTGCTAGCCACCAGAACTCGGTACCCTCTGCGCGAATTCGATGCTCGCATTTTGAGTAATGGATTATGGAGCAATGCCGGGGTGTTCAGAAGTGTGTGCTTTGGACGTTGGGTGAAGAAACGAGAGCGAAAAATAAAGAGGCTGCGATTCTCAGTGTCGCCCTCATCTCAGGAAGTCCACTCCCGCCGCCGCCTTCCTCAGGCGTGGCTCGTCGCTGGCCCGTCGCAATAACAGGCAACCACCAATCAATGGCTGGGAGACCCGCCCTTCTTGCCCTTTTAGCCAGTCACCCCCCCTCGTTCCTGCTTTTAGAGCCCCTGGGTGCCCTGGGTGCCCTGGAGCAAGCTGGAAAGTCAGTTCGATGGATCCACTGCTATGGGGCCACATCTTTTTTTCTTTCCAGGGCAGGTTCTCGAGCTTGGGCCTTTCAGAAGTACCGTCTCCCGCCGAAACCAACCGCAAGCAGCCGTCAAGATGGAAAAAAGGTACGCACCAAAGGGCGCAAGGGGGGTGGCCGCTAAGTTGCAGGGCTAGTTTGCAGGGGAGAGACGGGCTTCGAGGGCTGCTGGAGGGTGGGCTCCAGTGGTGCTGAATGCCCGCCGTTATATTGGCCAGCCGCTCTTGGCCAAGGGTACCCGGCCAGCCAAGCCTCGAGGCCTGTTGCTGTTGCAGCTTCCGCACTGCATGTAAAAGGTTGGTAGCTCCTGCTCTGCGCCCACCCACAACAACACACCTCCAAACCGCTTCGAAGACCTGGACGTCTTCGTCTTCGATCTTCGCCAAAAGCCTTCGGCTTCACGTTCGACTGTCTGCGACGACCACCGACGACGACGAGTAACGACGACGGCCGATACCCCGACGAATTGCCATCTTTTGAGAAGAGGCGGAACACCAATAGGGAATTTGCACCGAGTCCGACGCCCAATCGTCGACTCCGTCTCTGTTGCCAAATTACGCACTCGACCCCAGCCGCAACCAACCACCCCGACGACGACCAAGCAACACCATAAAACAAAACAAAACAAACTGAAGGAAACGTCGCCTTGGGGTTCCATCTTTTTACCTGGAGACGTTGGAATCGGGACAAGAATTATAGTCAATCGCCGGAACCTTGGACTGGATTGACGACTGCTGTTTGTGGTTGTTGTGGATGTAAACTCGACCAAGTCGCCCGCCTCGAGCATTCGCAATCACCATGGGGTCCACCGACTTTGGCAAGTTCCAGGTACGTTTTCAAGAGACGGCTCTCTTATTTTTCTGCAATGTCGTCGCTAACATGTTTTGCTGTAGGATTTCTGCAAGGACTCGACTCTTCCGGTCTGCAATGTACGTGGACCACCCGAAACGCCTCATCGCCTTGGTGGATCGAAAGAATGAATCGTATTCGAACTTTGGCTGACTGAACTCGATACAGCTTCTAAGTGATACCCACAACCAGACTGGACCATGGGGAGGATGCACGCTCACCGGCATCTCTCTGAGCGATGATCGGCACCTGGCGAATTTGGGCTCCATTGTCCTCTGTGGTCTTGCCATCCTCGCCGCAGTCTTTTTGTTGTTGAAGTCTGAGAGAAAGCGAGCTGCTGTTGGCCGCAGGTATGTTTCGATATTAATGGAATATCCAAGACTTGTACTGACTTTCTGGCTCTAGGGAGATGCAACTTTTCCTCGTTGGATACATCCTCATCAGCATTTGCGAAATCTTTTCCGTGGGCGGCTTTCCTCTTCCCTGGAAGGTTCGAGTTGTAAGTCTTTCACACCTTCTATCATGGCCAATTTGCTCACAATTCGTAGGCCTTCTCTGCCATCCACATCGGCATGATCATCGCAACAACCTGGATTCTCATGCTCAACGCCGTGGTCGGTTATCAAATCATTGACGACGGCACCCCTCTCTCCTTGGCTCTGATCACTGCTTCTGCCGGAGCTCTCCTTATCGGCACTGGTTACATCGCCCTCGACACGGGTCTCTCATTCACGGGTTACTGGGACGACAGCTACGATTTGCCCAACAAGAACTACGCGCTCTACGTTCTCTACCAGCTCGTCCCTCTCATCCTGCTGGTCGCCTTCTTCATCCTCGAGACGATTCTTGTCATTCGCGTTCTGGGCGAAACTCGACCAATGCTCTACTTGAGCGCTGCCGCCCTGCTCTTTGCCATCGGTCAGGTGTTCAACTACGCCGTCAGCAAATACATCTGCGACGGCACGAACGGCAAGATCGACGGCGCCCTTTTCGAGACGCTCTTCACCCTCCTATCAGTGGTGATGATCTGGATTTTCTGGTCAAGCATCACCGAGGACGACTGGCCAATGCAGTCTACCACTTATCCTTAAAAAAAAAAGCTGGGACTGTCGGGACAGTTTATTGGGAGCGGCGTTTCGGGGCGGCGGCGTATTTTTGGTTTCGATATCTCTCTCTTGCGCGACGACCATTGACGGTCGAACGACGTACACATATTGACGGAAATGATTTTGAAGGAGCATAACGGAGTGGCATCCTTTCGCTTTTTTTGGTATCCGCCGGCCTATTTGCATCGAGGCGATTGGGTACTTGGGCATTTGGCAAGGAATGTTGGGATACAGCTGTTATTAGTATCGTGGGTATGGCCCTGTGTCAGGGACATATTGGCGGAGGTGGCTGTCGGTTTGCACGCTGGACGAGCTCGTGGCTCTCTGGCTTGTACATATCAGTGATTTAGTTTAGACATGACTTCGTAGTATACCCTGGCTGAGCGATAATGCATATGGAAGTCGGAGGGGCGATAGAACAATTAATCAAGACAACAAAGTTGCAGAATTAGAATGGTCGAGTGAGGGTTTGCTTGTTTGCAGTGTGACAATGTTTCCCCAGATTTGCTTTTAGATCTGACAAACAACTGCCGAGTCTGGAGGAACTGTCCGTACTAAGGTAAGGTACCCAGTACTAAGCAGATGATGAGTTCTTGAGGTGGTTCATTCAGTTGCATGATGCACTGAGTTGGGTCGCGTGCGATTGGCTGGCGTGGTCAGCGATGACTGGACGAGGTGGATCTCCACAAGGCTGCAGCGTTCATCTCTCAGCCTCGTCGCTTTGTTCCGTTGACAATTCTTCTTCATCCTCCATTCCCACCATTGGAGTCTCGCCCACACACTCGTTCACGCCCAAACTCCCCCGCCCGACTCGCATCCGACCTTTCCGAAATCAATATCCCCTCTCCCTCCCCCGATCGAGACTTCCACCATGGCCGACTCGGATGGCGAATACGTCACCGACGACATGTCGGACGACGACATGATGGACCACCGAGTCACGGACGGACAAGCCGGCGGCGGCGGCTCCGCGAAACAATCAACTTCCCGCCGCGCGAAAGGCGGCTCGCGAAAGAACAAGGACCGCAACGCCGCGCGCTCGTGGGAGGTCTCCAAGCGCACGTGGGAGACCAACCTGCCCGAGGAAGAGGACGGGCTGCTCAACGTGTCGACGCTCGAGGCCGAGAAGCGCAAGCGGCTGCTGCGCGACACGACGCCCCTGCAGAGGGGCATCATCCGGCACCTGGTGCTCGTGCTGGACATGTCGTTCGCCATGGCGGAGAAGGACCTGCTGCCGACGCGGTACCGGCTGGCGCTGGGGTTCGCGGCGGCGTTTGTGCGCGAGTTTTTCGAGCAGAATCCGATTTCGCAGCTGGGGATCTTGGGGATGCGGGATGGTGTTGCGGTGAGGATTAGCGATGTTGGGGGGAATCCGGCGGAGCATTTGGAGAGGTTGAAGGGGTTGGAGAATGAGGATCCGTCGGGGAATCCGAGTTTGCAGAATGCGCTGGAGATGTGTCGAGGTGCTCTGTTGTATGTTTCTACGGTTCTTCTGTCTGGGTGCTGCGTATACTGACTGACTGATACCCAGCCACGCCCCCTCCCACGGCACGCGCGAAGTCCTCATCATCTACGGCGCCCTCCTCTCCAGCGACCCAGGCGACATCCACGAAACCATCGGGCACCTCATCACCGACCGCATCCGCGTCTCCATCGTCGGCCTATCCGCCCACCTGGCCGTCTGCGCCGAGCTCTGCGCGCGCACAAACGCCGGCGACGAGTCCCAGTACAACGTGGCCATGGACGAGGTGCACTTCCGCGAGCTCTTCCTCGCCGCCACCACCCCGCCCGTCACCCGCACCGCCCAGCAGAGCACCGCGAGCCTGCTCCGCATGGGCTTCCCGTCGCGCGTGCTGGCGCCCGTCGGGACCGCGAGCTTGTGTGCTTGTCATAATCGCGCGTGTCGGGAGGGGTATCCGTGTACGCGCTGCGGCGCGCGCGTGTGTCGGTTGCCGGCGGAGTGTCCGGCTTGTGGGCTGACGCTTATTTTGTCGACGCATCTTGCTAGGTCGTATCACCACTTGTTTCCGCTGCGCGGGTGGGTTGAGGTGTCGTGGGCTCAGGCACGGAGGTCGACGGCGTGCTTTGCTTGCCTGACGCCGTTTCCCGAGCCGCCGGCGAGCAAGCCCAAGACGAGTGCTACTACGAAAGACGAAGATCGCCCGCCGGCAAAGGGCGTTAGTGAGAGCGGGAGGTACGCTTGTGAAGTGTGTCGACAGCACTTTTGCATCGACTGCGATGTGTTTGCCCACGAGGTCATTCACAATTGTCCGGGTTGTCAGAGCCGACCCCAGGTACAACCCGCTGCGGCGCCGTCGACGGTTGAAGTGAATGGCAATGGACGGACCAACGGGGATGTTGAGATGACTTAGAGATACCGAGATACCACACAGGAACGAACGGAATGTTTGTTTCTTCTTGTTTTTTTATTGCGAAATTTAGAGGAGGGTATCACGAGGAGAGAACGAGGGCATACAGCAGAACAGGGCAGGATACCCCCAGGAAAGAAAAAGCAGTCAATTTTCCAACCCCAGGTTTCGAGGGGAAAGGGGGAGCATTTTATGAATGGACAAGGAAACAGCTTCTCTGTTTGCAGTCTCTAGGCGGATGACGAGGAGACTGCTGAGACGACACGGCGCATGATAGGAGAGGGAAAAAGATCTTTGTTTTTTATTTGGACTCGATTCAAGAAGCATACCAAAGTATGAGCTTCAAACATATACCTACTATCCAATATACCTCACTTGAAAGGTGCCGCCTTCTCGAGCAATAGATACGTCCTACCACAGCATCTGATCGTCTTGGACACCCCCAACTTTCGTAAAACAAAACAGCATGCTTGCTATGAAAATGCCTTCTAACCAACCCCCTTTTCCTATCTGTCATCTCACAGATTGCCTCGCTCAGCCTGCTCACGCTCAATAGCCTCAAACAAACTCTTAAAGTTCCCCGCGCCAAACCCGTCAAAGTCGTTCCGCTGAATAATCTCGATAAACACCGTCGGACGATCCATGAGCGGCTTGGTGAACAGCTGCAGCAAGTACCCCGCCTCGTCATAATCAATGAGGATATTCAGCCGCTGCAGCGTGTCAAACTCCTCCTTGAGCACCCAATCGCGCCGATCCGTCTTGAGCCGCTGGCGCATGGTGGCGTAGTACGTGTCGGGCACGTTGATGAAGTCGACGCCCCGGGCGCGCAGGGCCGACACGCTGGCGATGATGTCGTCGGTGAGCAGGGCGATGTGCTGGACGCCCGGGCCCGAGTTGAAGACGACGTACTCCTCGATCTGGCTCTTCTTCTTTCCCGGGGCGGGCTCGTTGATGGGCATCTTGACCACGTTGTTGGGCGAGGCCATGACGATGGAGCTCAGGGCCGAGAACTCGGTGCAGATCTCGTTGTCGTCGACGGACCAGAAGCGGTGGAACGAGAGGCACTGCTCGTAAAAGGCGCAGGCCGACACCATTTCGTTCCACGACTGGTTGCCGACGCAGTGGTCGATGCGGCGGAGGGGCACGTCCGGGAGCTGGGCGGCAGCGGCAGAGGGTTCCTTGTTCCAGGCGCGGAAGCCGGGGAGGAACGGACCCGTGTAGCCGTGGCGGGAGATGAGGGTATGGGTGGTGTCGCCGTAGGTGCAGATGACGGCCGTGGTGACGGAGCCGTGCTCGGCGTCCTTGGACGTCTTGGGCCCCTGAACGGCGACGGCACCTCCCTCGACGGCCTTGTAGTACACGCCCTCGACGTTGTCGACCTCAAAGGCCACGTCCTTGACGGCGTCGCCGTGGCGCTCGAGGTGGGCGTGCATGTCCCTCAGGAGGTCCCTATCCGCGCGGGAGATGGGCTCGTCGTCCGGGAAGTGCTTCTCGGAGCGCAGCGGCGACGTGAAGACGAAGCGGACGCCATCGTTGGCCACGACGTACGAGGCAAAGTAGCGGCTGCCCGTCTCGAGGCCGCGGTAGGCGACGGGCGCGAAGCCGAAGAGGCTGGTGTAGTAGGAAGCCGCCTGCTTGGCGTTGCCAACCCACCACGTCACATGGTCGTAGCCGGTAAAGTTGGCGGCGGGAGGCTGGACTGCGAGGTCGCCCTGGCGAAGGGGCACAGAAGTCGTCTGGGCGGCTCGCTGGGGAGGAGAGTCTGTGATGGCAGAAGGGGACATTGACACACTGCGTTGATATGGAGTGTCTGGGCTGAAGCCGAGTGTAGATGGATGTCGAAGATGGATGAGATTTGGGAGTCCAAGAACTCTGAAGAGTTTAGTAATCTGGAGTCTGTAATGGGCTTTGGGAGTGGTGTGAACTGATCTTCACTCCAAAGGACGGGAGGCAAGGGGTTAATAAAGACACCACAGCATCCGGCTTAAGCGTCGAGATGGAACAACTCCCAGACCAAGTCCATGCTCTCCCCAACGCTACCCCGGAAAGGGTCCGCGACACAATGGCATTTGACGGGCCGAGTATCTCTTTCGCTATTGCCAATCCTCGTTGGGCGTGAGCATCACAATGCGAAGTCCCGATCCAATGGCATCAACGACAAAAGCGGCCTTCTTGGCGCCCTATCCGCAACTCCCGGGCGCCCATTGCTTGCGGCACGTAGCTTGGTCACGAGCGGGGAAAGCAACGTCAGAAGACGTCTCTTTCTGATATCATCCATGGTTTCGATTCCAAAAGACTTGGTGCGAAGAGGCGTGAGAGGTGAGAAGTGAGAGGCGGAATGACGCCGGCCGAGCATCGTTGTGGCGGCGCCAGCCGAGGAAAGCCGACGATGCCCGTAAGCGGCCAACCGTAGCGAACGGCTTAAACCACCACCAACGAAGCAACATGGCGGGAGATGCTTATGACGGACTGCGGAATCGAAACAAAGCTCGGGAGAAGTCATGAGCGGCCGCATGTCGAATCCGCTAAGCGCCGCATCCTTTCTTGGGGCGTCGGCTTCTGATGTCAACGCCAATATTTATCGTCCCAACCCGTCGTGTACTTTGTATGGCACTCGCCCATTTCGACTCGTTAATCAAAGCACACGACATCTTTGGCCTAGAATTGAACCAAGTCTGTTCTGCTCATCTCTGATAAGACGACTCTCGCCGTTGCAACGCCCGCACCATGACCTGCGTATCTCTGAGCAAGCATGATATCAACGTCCTCGAAAAGATCAAGGACCCCGAGTCGAATCCCTTGATGGGCCCCGTCCTCGACTCATCCCTGCCGCGCGACCCAAACATCGTCGACGCCGGCGTGTACGAGCGTGTCGTCGAGAAAGAGCGCGCCATCATCCGGTCCATCCAGAAACTCGAGGCCCAGCTGCAACAGTTGGCTTCCGACCACGCCAAGACGGTGGCGGTCGATGGCTACCGGCAATGCCTGTCCGCCATGGATGATATCATTTCCGAACACCCCAACTATGCCAGCGCCAGGAACAACAGGGTCCAGATCTGCCGGCGGCTCTATGGAGATGCCATCCTCCTCTCCTCGACCGCCGACAACACAATGCCGCTGATCGAGAGCCCCGACGACGAAGAGAAGCGCAAAACCGCCGCGACCGTGCTGCGCGACACGGAGACCTCCATAAGACTCCTATCGCCTCCATCCCTGAGCAGCCCCATCTCTCCCCAAGCCGCCCGGACGCTGTCCATGGCGCACACCCAGAGGGCAGCTCTGTATCTGAAGACGGCCAAGCTGCTCTCGGCCCGCTCGCTCGACGTCGACGCGAGCCTCCCCGAGTCAAAATGGGACAAGCTGGCCTTTGAAGAGGCCGCGTCGAGGGACCTAGCCCTCGGCGGGCGGTACGGCAACCAAATCGCAAAGGGGCTCGCCGTGAGCGTCAACCCCACCGCAAAGCTATGTGGACAGATTGTTCGGGAAGCCATGAAGAAGGAGTACGGGCCATCGTTTGGCGAATGAGCATACAGTCGGGTGTAAATTTGTAAATAAGGGTATCTGGCGCGACCTCAACGCTGGGAGCGCAATGCTTGGCCGTGAAATGCGCTCAATGGCGGCATCATGAATATTTCTTTCGGGCGGACTAGGAGGACTTGGAAGACAGGCCGGCACGTCTATGTAGGCAGAAAATAAATGATTAGAAACGACCCAAATCATCGAAATCGACCGCGCAGAGTCCAATTGAGCATACCGCAGTCCAGCCTGGATCGTCTGATCCCTCGTCCTTCCCTTCTCCTTCTCCTCGCGATTGATCCGCGTGGCCGCAGCCGCGAGTCCAATGATGACTCCGAACACGGGGTCCGCAACCCGGGAAATGATGTACGTTGGTGCAGCAGGCATCGTGATCGGGTAGTGACGGAGAGGCCCGGAAACTGAAGGTAATGGTTTGTTTTTGGTTTCGGTATTTTGTTGTCGCTTCGTGATCGGAGTTGGGAGAGCTTTCGGCTTTGGGTAACTTTTATCCACAGTTTCGCGGGTAAGTTATTGCGGCAGTCACAAGCGCAAAAAGAGGGGCCAGTCTCGTCTTCCATCTTCACTCACCTCTCAACCTCTCATCACCACACACGCGCATCCTCGCACGGACCTCCCGCTTCCCACAAAGCTCTCCCCTAGCAAAGGCACGTGACTTGACGCATGCAACTCGCTTGCCCCAAAGTGCCAACCCACAAACCCCAAATTTTGCACCAAATTCCCGATCACGGTTTCGGACGACGCAAAACTTCACCACCAGCCCATATCTCCCTCCCGACAACACACCGCCGGACAAGATGAAGTTTCTCAAGGTCGGCCGAGTCGCCATCATCACCCGCGGCAGATACGCCGGAAAGAAGGTACGAGCGCGCTCGCCATGTTAATCGTTTTCTCGGATCTTTCTGCGACTGCACGCACACGCCTGCCATACGAAGCACGACGAAACAAAAATTATTATCGGACTGTGGCGGGAGGCGTGTGTGTCCGGGAAGGCGACGAGAGAACGATTGAACGGAATTGCTTTCCCTCCAGCCATTTCACACCTCAAGAACACGACCGCTAACATTGAATTTCTCCCTCCCAGGTTGTCATCATCCAGCCCGTTGATAACGGCAACAAGCCTCACCCCTTCGGCCACGCCCTGGTCGCCGGCATCGAGCGCTACCCCTCCAAGATCACCCGCCGCATGTCCAAGACCCGCCAGGAGAAGCGATCCAAGATCAAGCCCTTCATCAAGGTCATCAACTACAACCACCTCATGCCCACCCGCTACACCCTCGAGCTCGAGGGCCTCAAGGGCACCCTGTCCAACGACACCTTCAAGGAGGTGTCGCAGCGCGAGGACGCCAAGAAGACCGTCAAGAAGGTGCTCGAGGACCGATACACCAGCGGCAAGAACCGCTGGTTCTTCACCCCTCTCAGTATGTTGCCGCCGACCTCGCCCCAAACGCTGGCAGGACAGTCAATGCTAACCCACGTGCCCACAGAGTTTTAAAAGATCGTTTCTCCATCACGGTTAGGGAGTTGGCGGGATGTAAAGAACATCGACTGGCATTAAGGAACCCCGGAATATGGGAGTCAATATGAAGTTTCTTAAAAATATCAGACCTCTCGCCGCGTGACTGTCTTGTGTCGGAAGAGAAAAGCTACGCGGAATTTGGACTGGTGGTGCCTGAGTGAATGGACAACGGGGGAATTTGCTTGGCCGGTGTTTCCAAGGGGTAACGACACACACAAAAGATAGAACGCCAAAAGGGCTTGATGAGCAACGTCGGTCTTGGTGGCCACAATCCAAAAAATCAATCAACTCTCTCTCCAAAGCGTAAAAAGAAAAAGTGACACGTCTCGTAAAACATTTGGTCATTTTTTCCCGTTTCATTTCTACATGTCTAAGTATGGCCCAACGCCGTCTAAAGTACACACATCAGATTAGACCTTCGTGATGCAAACCAGTCCTTGCATGCAAACCTAGCCCTCGCTCACTGCGAACCAGCTCTCTGGCTATACAGTTGTCATCACCCCAATTCCGTCCGCAAGCAGAATACCTCAAAATGTCTCCAATCGGTTTTAAAGAAAGACGAGCAAGCCAACGCGATAAAAGCAAACGCGATGCCGGTCCGGTTCAATGGTGTTTTTGAGAAGAAAAGTTTCCTAGATCGCCGTTCGCCCTAGTAGAGACAACGCCTTTCATGGCGTATGCGAAAAAAGCATCGGGTTCCATCGGTTCCGCATTACATTAAGGCTTAGGAGATCTATGTACCCTTGTTAATCCCGAATTTCTCGGAAACCTCTTTGGAAATCTTGGAGGGGTCATACTCGGGAGCATAGCTAGGAGCCAAACCTCCAAACAAGATGAAGATAAGGAACGCCGTCGCGACGATGATGATGAGCTTTCGCAGGACGGGCTTTCGGGCACCGAACTCGGCCCACTGTCGGTTGGCGTCCATGAGGTGGTTCTTGAGCTGCTCGTATCCGAGCTTGTAGTAGACCATGCCACCGAGAGCGATGGAGTAGCCGAAGAACTGGAGGGCGGTGACCTGGGTGCCCCAGATGATCATGGAGGCGACGACGAGCATGATATCCTTGAGAACTCCGCAAAGAGTCAGGACGACAGCAGAGGTCTTGCCAATCTACATGCGAGTTAGTTATCGAGATTTCTGGCCAAGTTTGGAGAAAACCACATACCAGGAACACAACGGAGACGTTGAGCATGAAAGCGCAGAGACCGTTGAGGAAGAAGGTGAAGAGACCAACGTTGTAAACCTCAGCCATGGAGCATCGGGGAACCTCCCAGATGAGAGCAACGACACCGTTCATGACGGCGCAGATGGGGGCAAAGTAGTACAGAGAAACCAGGGGGTCCATCTTGAAGTCGGCAGAGCTCAGAAGGCGCTGGACCATGGTAAGACGGAGAGCCTCGAAGATGACACCACCGATCTGGTACATGACGCCGATGGTGACAAAGTGAATCTCGCCAATGGAAGCAATAATGACTCCTAGCACAATGGCGGAGACGTTCAGGAACTGCCTGAGGCTGGGCTGCGAAATACCCAGAGCCCAGCCGGAGAGGAGCACAGCCACGGGGGTGGTGGCCTTGAGCATCTGGATGAAGGCGACGGACAGGTACAGGTATGTGAGGTTGCCGCAAATCAAACTCAAGCTGAAGAAGATACCGATGGGAACGACAGCGCGGACGTAGACGCGACCGGTCATCTTGACAGTCTTTCGGCCATCAAGAAGGGTGGTGGATCGAGCCATGAACTGGGTAACGATGGTCGCAAAGGTCAAGTGGTACGTCGTGAGGATAACGGGGTAGCCTGGGAGTTCGGGGTCAGCAAAGGGCGATTGAGAGATTGCGTTCGGGAGAGCGTACGGAAGTTCAGTGTGTCGAGAAGCCATTTGTTGAACAGAATAACGGACGAAGAGCAGCAAATCCAGACACTGTAGAGTTTTCCCTCGTCAGCAAGGCGCGCACAGGCGACCCGAAGGCATCTTGATGTTCCAAACTCACACAACGTAGAGAGAAGGGTGAATGGCGGGACCGGCTCCCTTCTTCTCGAGGCCCGGATTGACCGTGGGCAAAACGGGCGTGGTGGCGCGCGGCGTCTCGCCAGAGACGCGAATCTTCTCGTCACCGGACATGATGGGCGGTCGTTGGGAGGAGAATGGGGAGAGGGTTGAAAGGTTGGGATGATGGCCAAACGATTGTGGTTGATAAGGTCTTTTTTTGAAGACAGATTTTAGGGGGGGACGCGCAAACGAGCGGACGGACAGCCGAGTCCTAACAGGGGCGAGGTGCGAAAAAGCGAGGGGTGCTGGAATATGCAATTGGCGGGGGCCAGGCTAAACCAAAGACCCAAGAATGGAATGAAAAAAAAAAAGGTTCTTTTGCCAGCTGGCAAGGCTAGAAGCAGCAGAACGCGGCGTGAAGAAAGAAGCACGAGATCGAGGATGAGGGTTCCCTGGTTCTGAGAAGAAAAAAAAGAAAAAGAAGAAGAAGAA
>JAMQMW010001172.1:0-11046 GCA_024115155.1 Thelonectria blattea
CCCCTCGCTACTTTGCTCCTCCCACCTGTTGCACATATTTTCATCGCCACGACCTGCCACGCTTGCACCGTGTAGTTCTATTCATCTCGGGTCGTCGTTCGTTGTCGTTGCGCCGTCACTTTCCCGTCACTTCGCTTCGCCATCATGGCTTCAAACACAGCTCAGCAGGGTTCGGTGTTGTCGTAAGTGTCTTTTCGTTTCGCTCGTTTGGCCTTCGTCATTCGTCATTCGTCATTCATCCACCTCCGCCCTGGTTGTCGTTTCCTAATCGCGCCTTTGGAGCAGCCACAATGCTGGACCGGCCACACCTGACAAGGCTCCCGTTACCTCCCAAGTTTGTGACATATCCCACGCCCCCGACAACATCTTTTGTCGCATGTCCTCCGAGACCGACAACCAAGTTCCACAACCAGCCGGCGTGATGCTTGAAGAGCTCGAGCTCGCCATGGCCGCCGATGTAGCCCGGTTGGCAGCTGGCACAGCTGGCGGGAATAAGGTTGTCACCCGGTCTCGCTAGAGTCAGTCCCCAGTTCCGACAAACACTGGTCCATGAGCCACCTTGTCGCAAGAGCATGGGAAGCCCAATGTCGGCTAACCAATTGAGCAGGTCGAAGCTCGCGTGCGCGCCATAGATTCCAAGAGGAATGCCACCTCAATTGGCAAAGCCAAATGCAGCCATGTCAAGCCTCGCTACCTATGTCGACAGTTAGGTGATGGCGTGTGTGGTCCTCCCAACGGATTGGCATATCCCAATTTAAAGCTTGAACGACATGCACGCCAGACAGCCGTAAGTGGCGGATTTCTTTTTCTTGCGTCGATGGATTTGAATGCACCATTCCCTTTTCCAGATTTGGTCGTCGGTGGGCATCCAGCCTGGCCTGACGTATGGCCAAGTCCCATGTTGGGGGTCCGTCGACGATTTCCTTGCACGAAGTATATGTTTTATTTTTTCCTTGGGTATCGTGCTGTTTCTCGAATTGTTGTTCGGTATTTGTTCATCGTCTTTCGAAAGGTTTGGGCACGGCGTGGAAGCGGGACATGATTCGGGATGCTGCCACCTGCCGTCGGGACGGCGTGGGATGGGTAGGGAGTCGCACTTGATACTGAGTTGACGGGGAACGATCACGGCATGGTGTTATTGATGATGTATGGTTTCTTTGGCGTTTGGGTGCAGTTGGCAAGTGTCATCGAATCGAGCCCTGTCGACGCGCTCCAAGAAGCCAGGCATTGGTATGACCGAGATGGTCCATCGCGAGACGGTCCATCGCGAGACGGCGAATGAGGTTCCGAACGTTCAAGAAATGATGGGTCGAAGCTCGGGGAGATGGATAGTCGTGAGAGAGATGGATTGCGTTGGATGAAAGAGCGAAGAAGCCGATGCGTCACGACGGGATGAAAACAATGGGGGACAAGGGTTGAGTCATTTACCCGGCATTTCGGCTTTAATGCATCAAGGCCTCGCTCACGGCGCACGGCGGAGTTAATGGACCGAGGCACAACCCACTTCGGCATTCAAACGGATAGATTAGCATAGCATAAGATAGGTATAAATAGATTTGTATTATTATATCTTCGTAGCATTAACATCATCGACAGGTTTTAAGGAGCATTTCACTCTCAGCATTTGGGCTGCATCTTGGAATTGCGAATTTACAAGCCGCGACAACGAGGAGCTCAAAGTAACACTTGAGAGCTATTTTGCCGATAAGCGCAGGGTCGCTTCGCCTTTTTCTTTCCTATCATGGTCGGCGTCGCATCCATTTCTATAGCTCTTGGAGCCATCCTAGCCTTTAGGTCCCTCCGTGAATCAAGGAGGAAGAAAGGGATAGAGGAGTAAAGATGAAATTTATGATGATATGCTTCCTGCCATTATCTCCGCCTGGAATAGTTTCCATACCTTACTCAAGATAGTAATATGGTCTACTTTGTAAACCAGCCATGTCCCATGTTTCACACATCCGTTTTGAAGAACTCCTAGCGGCAAAGATCCCGATTGAAATTTCGGCTTCGTTGCTCTGTCGCGCCTTAGGCTAGTTTCGAGGCCAGGTGAGTTTCACAGACTTTCCACAACCAGAACTTCATATTGTCTCCGAGTGCTCTCAAACAAACAGACATCAAGACACAATATGAACAAAAACGGAATCCATAGAATATAAAGAAAACATTGAAAATGTAGGGAAAGATGTCAACATTGGGCATTAGGAATAGTATCCCCAGGCACTAATGCCGACTGACGCAAACCACTTCACATACAAGGCGTTCCATCAAGGAAATCAAAATCCAACGACTCAAAATGCCACATCGTGGCCAGTTCCCCAAGATCTTCTTCAGAAATATTGTCGAAAAGTCCTTCCAGAGACTCATCCGTGGGCGCGAGGGGCTGCAGAAATTCATCTGCGAACGGGATGCCTTGACTCTGCGATTCCAAATACGACGGAGGAGCATCGAAACACTGTAGAAGGTCTGAGTTGCTAGATGTACCCGGGATGCTCGGATTGTCGGACACGTGTGAGTGAGGGACCCCGGCTGTCGAGGAGACTTGCTTCGGAGAGGCTTCACGGGCCTGCCCATTCGAGGTGCCGGCAGAACCCGTCTCCGTAGTGTTGATGTCTGTGGATGTACATGGCGGCAAAACGTCGTACGAGGCTGTTGCAGGAGGCGAGGCTACCGTTGGCACCCGACTCTGGACGGATCCAGTCACCTCGACCTCAGTTGCGGCGGGAACTTCTGCTTTGGTAACACGAAGGCGCTTCGTGTCCGGGCTCTGCCGAGTCTGCTCCTTCCCAGGCGACACGTTTGTGCGAGGTAGACGCTGCACAATACGAGACAAGATGCCGTACGATGTCTTGGCCGACTTGGTCACCATTCGAAGGCGTTGGAGCATCGCGTGTGCATCGTCAATCGCCCCGAAGACGTCGTCGCGGCGTGGAAGCGTGTGGTGTTCATCATGAAGAACCGCCGAGCAAAGGACCGTTGATGTGTCAAAGATGCAAAACAGGACGAAATGAAACTTCGAATCTCGGGGGTACACATGGTCAAAGAAACCACGGAGAGAAACCATGAGCTCAAGGCAATAGTCGATACCGTCACTGCGGATCTTGAGCTCTGCCTCCTTGGCATCAATCGTGAAGGCGCGAGCGAGAAATGCTCGGATGGGGTCCAGAAGCATAGAAAAGGCCATTGTACGGATGTAGTGTCGGTGCAAGACAATCCACGGGCAGCTTCCATCCAGAGACTTATCCGGGTTGTGGACGTCAAAGGGCGGTGGAAAGTCTCTGATCCACGCCTTGACAATTCCTTGATACTCTTGGACGTCCTTGGGGTCCGTCACGTTCCTGGTGAGCCCAAAGCGACCGAAGAGCGTCTTGATAAGGCTCGACTGCATCTTCATGTGTGTCAACGGAGAGTGTTGGGTTCCCTCCAAGCCAAGGCTGGGAATTCCGACGTCGCATTCAGCTCGATCAATGATCATTGGTCTGCCAAGGAGCGCCGAGATCTGCCTTTGAGAATGTCAGTATTTCAACATTGTTGGGGTTCGCGGTGTTGTTACCAGTCCCAAGTATCCAGAACACACCAAACTCTCCGCCGGATTTCCAGCTCGAACTCGGGCATCGGATCAGCTCTGGACTCTTGGTGAATAGCTAAGAGTAGCGTTAGCGAAATGTTTGTAGGACATGGCGGCGATGGTGCATACACAGTTCCTGGGCTTCCCGGATAGCCGAGCACAAGACATGCCAGCACTCGACAAACCGAGCCTCGGATTTAAACCAGTAGCAGGAGTGCAACAGCTGTTGGACATTGACGAGATGACTGTATCCGATTGGAACAGTGCTGCTCAACTCGCGCGCAGCCTCGTGATATTGCTCCGTGAGTCTCTGGATAGTATCGCCCAGGTCGTTTTCGAGCTTCCTTTGCAGCTCAACATCGGTGTACTGAGAGGCACAGGCGCACACCATGAGAAGGAGGCAGGTCCATTGGACCCCCAGTGGACGATTCTCGGCGCGGGATACCCACCATTGCTGATACTGTTCCAGAAACGACGGAGGGTAGATGATGTAGTAGTGATAGTTGACGTGGTTGAGGAAGTTCTGAACGAGCGTGTCTTCAAGCCGCGTCAATAAGATCCTGCCAGCGGCCCATATAGTGGAACGAACCGGTATAAGGTCGAGGGGGGATAATTTGTAGAGCCCGCTCAAGCTGGGGAAACGATCGGGGGTCCTTGACGAACTCTCGGGGAGACGACTTGACGGTCTAGACAACATAAGATCAGGAGGACACTCGACTATGATTGAGGTAGGCCAACGTACCTCGTCTTGGGCAGTCAATCCATAGAGAACATGAGTGGGCATGTAACCCAAGGCATCGAATCCCTCGCCATCGAACTCGTCGAGGTCGGCGTCGAGAGAATCAGCGCCGGCGTCGAGGTTGAGACGACGCTTTCTGAGGCTTCCTTTAGCAGCATTTTCTGCGGCAGGCTGGCTGGTATCCTTGAATCGACACTTATCCGCCACCTTGCGCTTCTGGCAGTGGTTGCAGGGCCATTCCCGATTGCACTGGAGTACGAACGTTAGCCTGCGGTAGCAATTTCAGAGGGTGCCCAAAAGACCAAGTAGCAAGCTGAATAGTAATGAAGAGGTCAGATCAAGGGAGAAAAGGATTGGGCTACCTTCTGCTTTCGACGTGAGCACTCCGTGCAAGCGAAACGCGCGTGGGCGGTATCTTCGGGAGCACGAATAGGCATAGCGATTTTGAACCTTTTGGTGGCAGAAATGATTAAGAGAAGGACGGAACGAGACGGAAGATTGGATGTTCGACGAAGCGCCCACGAACCGAAAACCATGCGAAAGGGCTCCTTTATGCTAGAAACGCGATGAATAGTAACAGGAAAGAAATTGGAGGAGCCAGGGGGATCCAGAGAAATGGGACAAGCCCAGCGGTCGATTTGTTTAGCAGCTCAAGCTGCGGGCTGACTGGCTGGGTGGCCGCAGAAACCTAAAGGTGCGGAATAGACAGCTCACAAAGGGAAAGCTGGTGGTGGTGATGGGGTCGAGGTGGAGAAAAGCGCTGGGTGGCCGTTATGAAGACACACCCGCCCATCTGCAGATCGGTCAGGGAGGCGGGTGGCACACGGAGGACGATGTATCGTTTCCGTTGCTAGTTTCTCCTCGGGGCGTCTTTGAGAGCCATGATGAAAGCACCCGCAAGCCGTGGACCGAGTAAGATGATGAGAGGCGGGAGGAGAGAAGAATCATGACGGATGTATCGGACTAGGAATATGCCGTAGAATGTTGCCCCTGCATGCTGGTCTCTTCTCTCGTTCGCTGGTATCTCGTTTTCACGTCTCCTAGGTGCGGAACCCCACAGCTCGGCAGCTTTTTCCACATTGTGTGGCGTTGCAATCGAACTTGGAGGTATTCCAATGCCTTCTGTTCTGCAAAGTACGACCCTGTGATGACGGTATCCAAGTCGAGTTTGGCTTGGTCCTGCCTGCAGCCATCGCAGCTCCAGGCTGTCAAGGGTGCGATCTAGGGTCCTGAGAGGCGGTGTTAATTCAGCGAATTCCAGTCAGGTTTGGAATATTGGTCGGAACGAAGCGAAGATGCGTACCTTTCATAAGTAGACGCCCTCTAGGAAGCGTATCAAGGACGAATACCTAAGTGATCGTTTGCTGGGTTGTTGGAAGCTGACCGTCGATAGGAATATTGGTCGGGTCTAGACACCTGATGACGGTGCCTTAGCGAGAGGCGCATCCAACCAACAAGAACTGCCACTTCGGTATTATCCGCCAGGAGCTGCACATGACTCTCATCATTGTCTTCTCTTCGTCGCACAGATCCACCGATATGTCCTTGTTGGTGTTGTCGCCCTCAACCCACCTCAGCTCTTAGTCATCGCCCCGCTGTCGTCGGTCGATTCGGAATCCTTCAGCTGTGACATGAGACCAAGTGTCTTTTCTCTAAGACTCCTGCCTCGTGGTTATCCAGAGTCGGATTCAAGTGCCAAAAGCAAACAGCATCTCACATATCTGGGGCTCTTCTTCTCAGGGCCTCCCTGGATAGCCGTCTGCGACGACCTGGTGCTGCCCCTGCCCCATCGTCCACACTGGGTCACCTTGTCTGATTGCATCGTCTGGGGCTCTCCTGCAGCCGATATGCGAGTTGCTTGATTCTGTCGAGCGCCAAGAAAAGGAGTCGGCCAAGGCGCCGAGCTTGGGCAGCCATCCAGGCCTCGACCACTGTATGCCATCGCCCTTCTCTGGAGCTTCGGGATGCCGGACGGAATGGTGTAACGCTTCTCAAAGCCTTCCTTGTGCGCGCAGTTTCGCCCAAATACCCCCCCCCCTTCGCCTCAATGCGACGTCGCCATGGAGAATTACTCGCAGATTTTTGGGGCTCGGGAGCGATCTGTCCGCCCTCGTACGCGTGGTTCTGGACTCGACTTTGGAGGGAGGGGTTCTGTTTTGAGTAGGTAGTCACGGAGTCAAGAACAGAAGGACACGGCCCCGCGAAATCTGAGATCTCGAGCTGCAGTGTAAGCACTCGCCATCGAGTCTGGTGGTAAGTGAAACTGCAAAACCTGCGTCCAGGAATCCAGGATGGTCCACCATTGTGGGACATTGACGCTTCTTTCCGTTGAACTCGAGACTCGATGCATGAAGCAATTCGTACTTTGTCCGCCATTGCTTCCGGTGGCTGCCATGGGTCGACTTGCAGTAGAGGCGCCCATCCAATGGGCAGATGTTCCTCCCAAGGAATCGGGGTGTCGCGGTTGGTGGTGTCCTAATTTTGAGCCGTCCTGCTGCGGCTGGTGATGGTGGGGGTTGGTCACATCGGGTCCACGTTGGAGTTTCGAAGAGTCGAGGCCTGAAAGTGAAGATGGTGGAAACTTGGAAAGATGAAAAGATGAAGACGATCCATTGCCGCTTGATGATGTTTGAACCCTAATCCTCGACTTGAAGAGTTGGGAACCTGAGGAAGGAGCCATAGTAGATCGTACCTGCCAACCTCGATATGCCTTTGATTTTAGGCCATGGCGAGGAAGGCACCTCCTGGCTCCTGCCCGACTGTCGTGAGCAGGGCAGACACGGCAAGTACTACTTCGCACATGATGCATGACCGAGTCCTTGTCTTTCAGCCACCAAGACGCCCGAAACTCGCACACCCGTCCATCTTGGGCCACAAATGACAATCCGAAAACATTTTGATATGGACCCCAGCTCGAGAAACGTTTAGCCCTTGGGATCTCGAGGTGGTGAGGCCGTGAGAGAGAGAGGTGGTGGGGACAAATTGGGCAATCCGAGAAATCCAGGCAGCCGGGAAGGTGTAAGAAAGAAATCTGCGCGGTATTAACCCCCAGCAAGAAGGCGACTGTTATTTATTCTGGGCAAAAAGAGAAATCGTCAAGACGTCCATTCTTCGAGAAAGAAAGGGGATGTCTTCCTTTTAGATACCCCGTAGCTAGCATCTCACGGTCCGCCGTATTCCGCCTCTACCAACAGCTGACCAAAACTCGATCGATCGATCAAATCCATCAATCGCCCAACTCTCGCATCCCTTCTCAAAGCCCGTCGACAGACCCCGAATTGTCCGACAATCTTCGGGTCAGGCCACAAGCGGGGCCCTAATTATCTCTTTACGCGCCTCAGACTTGGGCCTTCAGCGTTGTTCGTTTTATGGGTTCCAGGGCACGAGAGGACCGAGAGGCCTGCACAACCACAACGGCGTACGCACAAGTCGAGGATAATGCATTGTTCTTCGCTTTTCTTGTGGCTTGCAGGAAAATGACGTCGCGAGTCTAGAATCCCCAGACTCTCGGACAGGTGCATCACAATGGCCTGATCGAACCATTCGAGTGTGCGCCTGTTCTGCTTAGCTGGCGAGGGTGTGCCCCTAATAAGAGTAAAATGGATGGACTCGTTTTGCGGCACACTCGCTCAGTCAACGAATATCGATGTCTGGAAATGCAGGTGAGAAGTTGAGGTGCGACCAGAAAACGGCCACCACTCCGACTCCCCGTGGGGGAAGTCGATAATCGCTCTCAATCTCCTATTTACCTGCTTACTCTATCGAATGTCGGCATTGACTTCCCATGCTCAGCAGCTGAGAATTGGGGAAAGCTGCCAGTATCTATTTTCTCCTCCTCTTCACCTCGGCAGTTGGCTGCCTCCGTTTTTGAAACACTGGGTATCGTCAGTGGTCAACAGCCATCAGCCACGTGGAAATAGATCGCCAGGCTTCCAGAATATTCACCGATTGAGAACACCGGAAAAGTCATCTTGAGGACCTGCATCAAACGCCCAGCAATCTGGGCCGGGGTCCAATAGCGGGCATCCAAATCGTCACCGAAAAGTCATCCAGGACCTTCACCGAGCTCTTGCTAATCCCCCGGGTTACGTCCCAGATCCCTTCTCACCCGCCACACCTTCGATCCTATTGGTCGCTTCTGGTTACTCTTGAGCACCTCCACCCAAGGAATTGCCATGAGATCACTGATCTTCTCGTCTGATGGCTCGACATCGGATTCGTCCGCATCAGTGTCCTCGTCCATAATATCAACCCCTTCATTGGCCCCTTCGTCATTTCCATCCTGTTCGTAGAGATCCTCGGTATATGCCCAGTTCGGCGCATCAAACCTGCCATACACCAGCACAATGTCCCGGCCTGTTGATCGAATGTCCCTGATCTGGTTGAGAGAGATCGGAGTCAATAGCTGAAGAGTCCTAGTCTTGGTGTCTATTCCCCGGAGGAGAACCAGCCCAATGGCCCTGGAATATTTGGGATCGAGGGTGGCGTCATTGAAGTTTGGAATGAAAGGCAGACCCTCGGGAGTGACCGATAGTAATGGCGTTGACTTGCCGGCGGTGGCTGCATCAACATGCATGCCGTCAATTGACTGGCTGGGGTGCGTAGCCCGTTCCAGGTTTCGGAACGCTCTTGGGTCCTCGACTTCCACAGCAGCAAGGACGGTTCCGTTTATCGTATCCGCCAGTAGTTCTGGTGGTACCTGGGAGTCGTACGACAGGAATCCCAGGATCCCAGGCCTTGGCGACGAGTAAGAGACAATGAGTGGCGGGGTAGCGCTGAGAGGTGAGGGGTTCCATCGCGTTCTAGGTATTGCTTCTGGCGAAGACTTGTCGTCTGGTTCGTTTAGGTGAAAATATGACAATGCTTGCATCGCTCTGAAATGCGCGGCGGTTCGTGAGGTAAACTCGGATTGTTGCGACGGCAGCTCGCCGAAACTGCTTTTGGCGGCACTTTGCAGCACGTCGACCGTATCCAATGGGCCATCTTCCGACATGTACAGAACCTCGTCGGGATTTACCTGCCCTATCACCTCAGATAGCAGGTCAAGGCCTGTCCCGAGTATCCATCCCGGAGTGTTCACAATAAGCGGTGTCCCTGGGAAGGTTTCGCAATAGGCCTCGTATAAATCCTTGACACACGCCAGGTACAGATCTGGGTCGGACGCGGGCGTGACGGAGGCCAAGGCATGGCACCGGATGATCGCATTGGCTGAGCTCTTGCTTCCCGGGTGCGAAAATGGCGCAGATAGGTTGGGTTCGGTCACACGAACAAGTGCCAATATCCCTGGAGGAGCATACTCGGGCTGTCCCGGATCTAGGTCTAGAATGACCACGCCTTTTCCGCCCTTGATCAAGGCTTGATCCGTCACGAGTCGATTTGTGAGTAGTCGAGAGAATGTCGATTTGCCAGCCGACTTTGGCCCGCAGACTATGGTCGAGAGGGCCGGCTTCTTGCGTGTCGCTGAGACGAGAGAGGCGAGCTTCTTGTTCCATTCCGGAGGCGACACCAAGTCTTGGATGACAAAGCCCTTCGGTGCGTCTTCGGAAGAGTACAACTGTACACGGTCAGTGATGATATTCGCTGAAATTGTAGCTTTGGACTCACAATTTGGAAAGTTGCTTCGCTGATGGGCCTCTTCATCGCCGAGTTGGTTGGTTCATTCCACATCTTTCTAAACAGAGGCGACACTCGACCCAATTGACGCAGACCTCGTGCGCAAGGGTCTGGATAAAGCTCCAAGCCCGTCTTCTCAGCGCTTCGTAATACTGGGATTGCGTGACAGATCGGTGCATGAACCCAATGAACCGCTTCTGATGCCCGAAAAGAGGCACCGGCAACGTTCACTTCTCCTCGTATAACCCGAATTCCATAGCTACCAAGCACGAGAAAACGCTACAAGGGTCAGAATCGCAGGTCTGAAGATGCAGAGGGGTTCGTACTTCACTTTCTTCGAGGCGTAGCTCGAGCACGCCTCCGTCCTTAATCCGGTGGTTCTTCTTGGATGGCCGAAAGGAAGAGAATTGAGTGATGGTTCGAGAAGGCGCGGTAGCTTCGAGGTTCTCATTTTGCGAGACATCACTGAAATGAAGATTAGTTTTGTAACGTATGACAAACATCTGTCGACGTACCTCGATGAAGGAACAGCCTTGGGGCGAGACACTTGAGGCTCTGGCCCACGCTGGCGCCGACTTGACCTCGGTGTTGTCGACGAAGGAGTAGCATTCTCAGCATTCTTCAATGGGCTGAAGAAGTTGGTAGAGGTGGCGATTGGCTTGTCGTCAACTTCGGGCTGCGAGGCAGCATTGGCGGCTTCTCGTCGACGAGCTGCGAGGGCACTTATGGCACTCATAGCTTTATGAAAGTTGTTAAAAGAGGTACGATAACGAAAACAAGACATCCCTTGAATGAACTGAATGCAAGAGGGACACTTACGTTTAGGAGCTTCCAGGCCTTCGAGCCTACGCTTCTTCTGGGATGACATGCTAGAAGAGACTGGACGGAGAAACAAGAGACGGAGATTAGGGGACAAAATTTGGATAAAAAGGCATCGTCGTGATATTCAGGCTAAGCAAGCAACAACGACATCGTGCAGCTCCGAATGAACCTCGTTGCTCGAGCCGTGTGAGCAGCTGCGTGCGAGGCTTGGATGAAGATGTGGTCCAGAGACGAGTGTGCTTATCGATAAGCGTCCAACCACGAAATTTTCTGTCTGAGAAGGACGAGACAAAAAAAAAAAAAAAAA
>JAMQMW010001172.1:11135-54736 GCA_024115155.1 Thelonectria blattea
GATATCAAAATTTCACCTGCAGCATCGAGCTTTTGATTTCTCTACCCTCCTTCACCACCTCAATTGAGCCTTCTTCGACACCCCCCGCGCTGCAAAAATCCTTCAAGATGGCGCCCAAAGGGAAATATAAGGTGCATTCTCTCAACAAGCACATCGAGAACACGCGAAAGGGCTTGACCGCAGACGCCCAGTTCAACCGCCATCGACCCAGCCGTGCGCCCGTCGTCAAGAAGGACCCCGACTCGTTCGACCCAAACCACATTTTCGCTGGCAACAATGATGACAAGGACGAATCCGATTCCGACGATAGCAGCAACAGCAGCGATGGCGAGTCGCCCATGAAGTTCCTAGAGAAGCTCGGCGTCTCGAACTCGTCTGCTCCTAGGCCCTCGCGTCGTCGCAACAACAAGGACGTCGAGATCGCCGACAGCGACGTCGAAAGGAACGCCACCTCCAAGCCTACCGCTACAAGCAAGCCTACCAAGCCCCAACCAGAGTCGGATGATTCTTCTAGCGAGTCCAGCTCCGACTCCGAGTCGGAGCAAGACGCCAAAGCAAAGACAAACGGCACTGCTGCTGTCAAGGCCTCAGAGACCAGCGAAACCAGCTCCTCCGATTCCGAAAGCGAAAGTGAAGACGACGAGCCTTCGACACCAACTCATACGAAACCGGCCGAATCCAGCAGCGATGAATCCAGCGAGGATGAATCGGAGAGCGAGGCCAAGCCTAAGTCTACTACTAAGGCCCTCGCCAACGGCAAGGCCACTGCTGCCGCCGACTCCTCGAGCGACGATAGCGAGAGCGAGAGTGAGGACGAGCCTGCCCAGGTCAAGACCAAGCCTGCTCCTGCGACCAAACCTGCCGAACCCGAATCGGACAGCTCTGAGGCAGAGGACTCGGACGAGGAAATGGCCGACGAGTCTATGCATATCGACCAGCGCCAGGTCAACAAGGCCGCGATCCCCAACTTCATCGCCCCCGACTTCGTTCTTCGCAAGGGAGACGACGGTGCCAACGGCAAGGACGTTGCAGACATCTGCAACAAGGCCAGCCTCGAAGGAAAGCAATTCTGGTACTTTACTGTGCCATCCAACGTTCCCATTTCGGTCGTTCAGAACCTGCAGATCCCCATGGACAACACGCAGCAAGGAAACACCGTCTTTTCCCACGATGGCGAGGACTATGGGGTCTCGTTCGAGAGCATCGCCCCCAAGGGCAACATTCAGATTCTCATTCCATCTTCGGATGGCTCGCAATACCGATCATGTAAGTTGCCCCTCGCATCGCCTTCCGCAACGATTTCTAACCCTGCACAGCTTCTCGCCAGGTCAGCCAGGTCATGCAGGTGAAGAAAATCACACAGCTGGCCAGTTTCCCAAGCGCCGCCATTGGACCTGCTGCGAAGCGAACCCCGCGCGCTCAGCCCGCGAACCTAACCGGTCGCTATCGTCCCATCGGGATGGAGGAGGCCACAGCAGAGGAGGATATCGAGATGACCGAGGCTCCTGCGCCTTCCGTCGAAACCAAGACCCCTTCCAAGAAGGAGAAGAAGCGCAAGGACAAGAATACGGTCGTCCAGGAAACCCCCGCGACGGCAAAGAAGTCGAAGAAGCGAGCCGAGACTGTCGCTGAAACCCCTAGCTCCCAGACCGTTACCACCTCTCCCAACGTCGCCCGCAAGGGCAAGCGGAAGCATGCCCCCTCAGAAGAGGACGCCGCCGCTGCCGCCCAGCAGTTGATGGAAGAGAGCAGATCGGCTGCGACCAAGAAGCAAAAGACCAACTGCGTCGGCAGCCCCGATCTCGGCTCCGAGGCGCCATCCGCGAAGAAGCAAACTCCAGTCGCGCCGCCAACCTTCCCCCAGACCGCGCCGGCATCGACTCCCGCTCCCAAGAAGAGCAAGCGGTCCAAGGAGACAAAGGTCGAGCCCCCGATCCCCTCCTCCGCCTCGAAGCAGACGCCCGTCCCGCTCCCGGCCATCCCCCACCTGTCCCAGGCCAAGGGAGAGCCCGCGCCCAGCTCGCCCAGCGCCGCCAAGGAGGAGAAGCGCGCCCGGAAGCGCAAGCAGAAGGAGGGCAAGCAGGCAAAGGAGTCGTCGCAGCCTCCTTCGGCCAGAAAGGTGACGCCTGTTCCGCCTCCCGTCATTGGGTCATCGAGCTAGGCGCCTCGATACCCTCCCTATCCCCGCAAGTTTCCCATTCGCCGTCGTTGAAGCAGTGGTGTTTTACTACTGTTCATGACATGGCGGGGATCGGGGATTCAGGTTGTGCATATTAAAAGTTTTTTTTTTCTTTCTTTTTTTCTTTCCTAGAAGGGGTGTTGTCTTTCACGGCTAGGGCAAGAAAGCAAGGCAGCCTGAGACAAACGCCCATTTTATCCAATTTTTCCATCTCGGCTCATGAGAGCCTGGTGCTTTGATACCGCGAGGAGACGCGCAGTCTCTCGGATACGGCGGCACGGCGTTGGTGGTGATTTTCAAGTTTAGGGGGGGATATAGGAAGAGTTTTCGGCGAGGAAGGGGGTGGTAAAGGGGTGGTTGAAGGGGATGGTGAAGCGGATGGTGACTGGTCAAATAGTTGACATGTCATTCATGAAAAAACAGTTGTCTGAGTAGAATACAATGTGAATAATTCACCTTTATGGTCTTGTTGGTTTGTTGGTGATTAACTGTATGCTTGGAAGTATGCCTGGCTTACGGGCAGTCGAAAGTTAGTGATGCTGTGAGACGTCTACGACTCGACTGATACCTGATGACGTGATAATACATGAAGCATACTACGTGAATTACTGATTCTCTTACAAAGTACCTTATCTATGTACTTGGGTATAATGAAGATCCTTCAGCAAAAGATCGCCATATCAGAAGCACCTCCCCAACCCCAAACCCGTCTCACCTCCCCCCTCGCCAAACCACCACAACCACAACACCACAAAACCAACCAATCGCTGGAAAATCGCATCTCGAGTCCTTCCCCGCACACTCAGCCAAGACCTGGTCGGTGCATGTACTCCGTACTCACTGGTGACTGGAGGCGTCTGGCTTCGTGTTCCCCCCTCCTGATCTCCAGGCAACCTTTTTCCAACACAGCCTCACTGCACGTTTTTTTTCTTTCCTCTTAGCCCGAACCATCACCATGACGTCCCCCCTTTTTTATTCCACGCCGGTGGAATGCAGGGTGGTGTGTGTGGCATAAGCTTATTTTAGAGATGGGGGCTGTGAGAGAGAGTGTGTCTGGGGGGAGAGGGTAGCATAGGATGAGGTTTCTGGTGATGCTGATGATTGGGTGGTTTGTAGTGTGTTATATCTAGGGTTGGGCTTCTAGAAGGGGGTGATGAAGCTGTCTTCGTCGTAGAGACCAGAGAGCAGTATCTTGGGTCGAGGTTGATGACTGGGCTTCTGGTGCTCAGCACTGGTAGGTAGGTCAGTGTGCTTCACAGGATGACCAACTTGAGACCTCTTGCCATAAAAGGTTGCCCATCACCCCCTCTCCAACTATTCCTTGACATTGCCACGCATTTAATCCCATGCAATGTTCCTGACTAGACGCCGAGTGCAGCTTGACACCCATCCAGCCCTGACTAGACACCGAGGCACATGACTCCCGTCCAAGTCTTGGACGACAATGAGTGACGAGCATCCTCGGTGAGATACGAGGTGGGACACACGTCACCATTAACCTTTCTTTTAAGGACCAGACTAAGTCAAACGGCCAGATATGTGGCCATCATGTCTTGAACAACGAACTCGTTCGCGGGCATGAACCCAAGGCCAACAACGTCGATGCGCTGTCATGGCCGAGGCCAATCCGTTCATGCAAAAGACGAATCCGCCTTGGGGAAGCGAAACGGTGACGACAAGTCCAGGCACATCGAGCATCCAGACAAACAAAGGCATGACGCTGCGTTGTCATATCGTCGCTGTCTCCCTCCCAGCAAGGATCACTCAGAGCCCAAGACGGTAACTCGGCGACGAGAAGCTGAGAACCCTCACCCTTCCCGGCGAGTGGGGATTCGAAAAAAAGCCCGAGCACGGAGATTTGCGCAATGCACAATGCAGCAACGGCAATGGCAACGGCCAGACAACCGGGATCGATCCAGGGGGAGAGACTCTTGACGGGGTTTCGTCATGTCATGACTTCTCTCAACACCACGCACCGAGAGCCGACGGTTCCGCCATGGAAGCCGAATAGCCTCATGTCACATCACGCACACGCACACAACTGGCCTGCTGCTGCGTTGGTTGTGTTGTGATTGTGAAGGAGCGGGTTCTCGCCGGTGCCGAGGCCTGCACCTTTCGGTCCCATGACACGGAATTGAAGCTATCCCGGAAGCGCCGGGTCACGACGCACACAGGCGAGAGAGTGTGAAAAAAAGGGAGCACCGAAGAAGCACACAATCAGACGACAGCCCGACCAGGGCAAAGGCGAGGGCATCGTCCCACCGGGCCGCCCCATCACCACACCGACAAGTCCCGGCCGAAAACTACCGACCACGGGCCAACGGCCAAGACGGGAGGAAGAAGAGATTTTTTTTCTCTCTCTCTCTCTCTCTCTTTTGGGGCCTCCGAAGAGATGCGAAGAATGGGTCTTTTCGATATCTCGGCTACCAGAGAGATGGCCCACGGAATAGTGGCGATATTGGCTCAACAGATGCGGGACCCAAATCGGCCGAGAGATGGAGGAGCGAGAATTTTCGACGTCCGTTAGTCGAGTGGGTTGACGAGCGACGAAGAACGGTAGCACTGAGAAGAAAATGTTGCTTCTGTTGTTGGACATCAGCAGGCCCCCCCGTGACCAAACATGCAACTCACGGATGATATGATTTGAACATAGTTTTGTTGATCACTGAGTGATGGGCGGTATGCTCGGCTAGGGCTGGCTTGTTGGGTTTGAGAAATATTAGCTCATGCAGTAATAAAGAGTCGACTGCCCTTGCTCTCTGAGAACCGTCTGGTGTGGCTCACGAGGGCATCAGCATGAGCCAAGAAGGCACGAGGGCACCATGATGCAGCTTGCAATTGGAAGCCCGAGAAACGCGTCGTTTCATTGGCCTTTTGCTTGCATAGCTGGCTCCTCTAGCAGACCAAACCTTGGCTCAGAAACATTGTTGCGGTCTGCAAACACACGGTCCCTTTGCTGACGCTGAGACGACCATAGCTCCAGCCGGTGACACATGGTGATGCCGGTTTGTTTCTTCCCAGCCACAGATGCCGAACCTGTCGGTGTACCACAAGCAGCACTTTGTAGGCTAGACTCTCCAAAATAGTGCTCATACCATGAAGGATTCTCGCCGAGCCAGATCGGAACGAGTTGGTGACTCGAACGAAGCTACTGCAACTTTGGAGTCGCATTGCAGCTTGACCAATGACGAGCAATCGTCAACAGAGCACAAGCGCCGCCAGATGCCGGATGAGAATGCCGCCGTGCTGACTGCCGTTCCATTCACTTCTGCAGTGCGCTGCTCTTTCGTCTTGGCGGTGTTGGCCTGTTCCGTTTCCTCTTAATCATCAATTTCTCGCACTCACGAGATTCGCGGGCGGTCACGCGAGCTGAGATCGATACTGGGAGCCGGCCACCACCTTCATCTCATCAGATCGCCATTGTTCCCAAACGCGAAATGGGACCAAGAGTTCTAGCGTCGCCGCCCAAGTCTCTTGGTGGTTGGATCCGCCAGGCCCAGGCCGCCAAGCAGGTGCTTCGTGCGTCTAGGTGTGACCTCACTAAATAAAGGTGCGGATAGACTTTGGAGAGAGAGTTGCGCGCGCGCCTGAGAGGAGAAGAGCCTAAGCGGTTCGGCGTTAATTGACGAGAAACGAGGCAGGGATAACTTGGAGGTGAAGGAGAACGAGCACCGTTTCGTATCCCTGCCGTCAAAGTTTGAGCGTCACCCTCTCCAATCTTATCAATCCCTGCCTCTCCCCCTCGTCTCGTGTGTTCCTGTCGTGAGCCCAAAGGCCGTTCGTTTGTCCTTGTTCGTCCTTGTTCGTCCTCTGTGTTGGAAGATGCACATCTCCAAGGTACGGTGGTGGTACTCTGTCGCATTCGTCGCATTGCTCGCATTGCACAAACGCGGACTAGAGAAAAGTGCCGGCTCAGCCAAACAAGTCGCGCCCTCCTCGCCCGATGGAATCGCCGACGACGGCTTACATACGCTGACAGGGCTGTCGGCCTCGGTACGAAAAGCAGCCCGATGCGCCGCCCACGACGTCACCGACCGAGAGCGAGGCGTGACGGCTCTGCACCAGGGTCGAGCTAGCTTGCCATGGCTCATGATTTTCCAATGGCTCTTGGACCTAGCGGCGCATTTCTGACAGCCAGCACTCAAGGGGCCGGCCGCCGCATCCGGATAGACCGGGGGTTTGCCAGCACAACGTCTTGTCCACCCTGGTCGTATGTCGTGTGTCTCCCGAGAGACACAGCTTAGTAACCGCGTACGGATACATTTGGTCGCGTGGGAGCTGGGCTGAATTGGATTGGACCCTTGCGGCTTGCGAGGCTTGTTGGAGGGACGTCCGGAACAAAGGCTGATGGAACAACTGCAGCTTGCCGCGAGCCCGAGGCGTGTCCTTCATCCTCTTCCTTATTCTCACGGCAGCGTATTCGCCGTACTCGCCGACGAGGCGCATAATCAGACACAGACGAATGCCTTGGGCTATGCAAGCAGCAAAGCAGGTTGGCTCCGTAAGCACATGATGGTCATGGATTCGCAGTCGCCGCCTCGTGGTTGGCCGGCGATTTCAAGGTTGGGTCAATTACCGTTGGCTAGGTGCCCCCCGTTGCTGCCGTGCATATGATGCCCCGAGCTTGCAGGGAGATGGTGAAGCTCGAGGTGCGCTGGGCTGAAAGGGTGGGAGCACGTTCATCCAAGAACCGGCGAGCCCAAGAGTAGCGCGGGAGATACAAGTTGGACATGTTCATGTTGGAGGCGGGATGCGCTGCGAGTGTCATCGCATGCGTCTTTGGCTTGAGGAGGGTGTGGGGGAGCAGGCATTGATGGAAAAGTGACAACGGCTTTGGAGGCTGAGAGCTGCATGATTGGTGTTGCGAGAGCGAGACCGAGGAAGAAGTCGAAGTCGGGAGGGAGGCTGCTCCATGCATTCCGACTCACATGGAGAAGGCACTAAATGGTACGTACCTGGGTACCTGCGATTCGAGTACCTCGCCATTCGTTCGGATTCATCAAAGGTTCGGAGAGATGCATTGGAGCGAAGGAAAAAAAGAAAAATTCAAACTCCGCTTTTTCCCAGAGGATCACTCTAGCTGGCTGTGAAACTTTGGCGGTGGGGCTCCTTGATTGGGCGACGTTTTTTTGGTTCCTTCCAGTGTTCCAGTGCATCAAATCGTCATCTGCACCCGGCCGGAGATGGAAGACAGGTACGTACCTTCGGAGAGTTAGTAAGTCGGCCGCGATGGAGACATGGGACTTGGGGTTCATCGCTGCGAAGATCACATCTCGACTCGACGACGGCCGTGTGCGAGGACTGCTCCAGGCGGGACGGATTCGAAAGACTCCACTGCATTTCTCTCTTTGCAGATCCATCATTTCATTGCCCTTTGTCTGCAATTTTGCATTGTCTGGCAATCCCCTTTCGATGCCTGTCTCTTGTGACCACGGGTTCATACGATGGTTAGGCAGTCATTTTGTCCGACGGCCTTCTTTCATGGCTCCTTCCGCGTATTCGACGCATTTTCTTCTTTTGAGCGCCATCACCTCCAGCTGTGGCCTGTTCCTGCGCGGCTCGGCCCCTTGTATCGTCTATCGCCAATTTCTTGCTGCGGAGCCTTGCTCGCACAATGAATCAAAGCTGAGCCGCCCTTGCCTTTCCCCGGTGGCTTGACTCCTACGCAATTCTTCTTTGTCCCCTTGCAATCCCGTGCCTTGACCGAGGCGAGGCGCCTGTGTCAGAGATGTCGTGTATCGTGTCGAATCACTCGTTGCTGTGCCACAATCTCTGTCACATCCCTTCCCAGCTGAGAAGGAAATGATCCGTCAGCAGGAGGAGAGGCTGTGCAGAGACTGGAGGAAGGAACCGTTTTGGTGACGTCGGCTCCGTGAACAGCCACATCCGCCAAGACGTCGAAACGGATACGTACCGACTTTGGCAATGCCCTTCGAATTCCATCTCTCACTCGGGTTTGGGGGAGAATGAGAGTGGGGGATTGGGTGCTGAGGTGAGAATGGGAACAATTACCAGGGGTCCCGCTGGCCGAGATGGATATCCAAGTTGTCCACGTCGTCCAATCCCCCTTCAATCTCGCACTCCTTTTGCCTTGGAAACCCACAAAGTACCAACGCATTGCACTGCGCTGCGCCTTGGGGCGGACGTCAAGCTGCTGGAACTTTGGGGGTGGTTCTCTGCTCAGAGCAGAATTGCGAGTTCCATTTCTCTCCGTCGCTGTAATCATGATGCATCCGTCTGCCTGCTGCCTACATAGTAGCATTCCGAGGTGCAAAACAGCAAGCAGCGACACCTCGCTTAAGCAAGATTGCAGCATTCATGCCAGGGATCGATGGGTTGCCTCCCAACACACACAAACATTGCGAATTGGGGAAATGAGCTGGACTTGGACGTATTCCTATACGAAGCTCTAAGAGACGCGTAAAGAATCCGCGGTCATTGGCAATTGAACAAATCAATTCACACGTCGTCGAATGGGAGAGTGCGAGAGTCCGCTCTCACGCGACATTTCGTCTGTAGCGGGGCCTTGGCGCAAGCCTCAGGAAATTACCACACTTCGAACCTCCCGTCCGTCGGGTTACCGCAAACTCCGGGCATCCGCTGCCAGCTAGAGAGGGCGAGAGAACGAGTCTGGGTTTGATGTGTCAGCAGCTCGCTCTTTGATCGGACAAAAGTGAAGCTACGCCCCCGAGTCCGCGGACATGAGTGGCCCCCGGCTTGAACGTTTGTGAGGACCGTCGGCGCCCGTCCGTGGCCGTCAGAGACTGAAGCCACATCTGCAATCGACGCAGCCAATCACGCAGCGGCATCTGCCCCAGTGCAATTTCGCAGGCCTTGTGGGGTGGGCGGTACTTTCGGACTTTGTACCTTGCACCCTTCCCGCAGCTTCCGGGGCCAGTCCCATCGCATCAAAGCCCGCGACCAACCAAGCCCTCAGGCAGGCTCGGAGCCCTGAAGGTGCCCTGCAAATTCCCACCGGGGGCCTTGTAAATTCAAGGCGCGAACCCGACAGCGACTGCGACTGCGAGAGAAAACCGAAATCCTTTGAGCGACGAGGACTGGGGTGTGCGAGAGCGCTAGGCAGGAAGACAAAACGACACCCCCTGAGCCCTGTGAGAAAAAAAAGCAGTGCAGGCCTGCAAGAGCCCGTAACCCGTAGCGGAGCGGAGGAAGGAGCGTCCTTGTGAAAGAAGCGAGCAACAGCGGACGCTGCGCATCGGGCAGTCGCCAGCCAGCGGGTTCCTTCCTGGGGACCAACAAACCTAGCACTCGCCGCAAGCAACAAAAGCACCAAGTGCGCCCTGTGCCGCCCCTTCCAAATTCTGCACCACATCTTCCACTCCTGCACCAAGGTCGTCATCATCCTCGATCCCACTCCACCTCCTCTTACTCTCTCACTCCCCATATCCTCTTAACTTCCTCGACTCCTCCTACATTTTTCCTTCTTCGCTTCCCACTCTTCTTCCCCCTCTCCCTCCTTGCGACCCTCTTGGCTCCCGACTCCTGACTCCCCTCCATCACAGCCTTGCTTTCAACCCAATCTCCCCTTGGCTTTGGAGTCCACTAGTCCGCCCTTCGTCTCTGTGTGGCGTCCTGTCGCGTGCTGACCTGCCTCGCATCCCGGCCACCTGCTCCGACGGCGACTGCTTCCAGACGACTCGACTCAAAAAAACGATACGCCAGTTCGATAACCGTGCAAACACTACTAGTGGACCGGCTTATTTGGATTATGAGGTAGCTTTTGGGTATTCATATTTGGGTCATCGACAAAGCTTTTTACCGGACCACGACCATTTCATCAGCCCCCCCATTCGATTCAAGCTCCTCGACGTTACATCCCGCTCACCCTCGACGCACCGCGAAGATGAACGACTTTTCCGCCTCCCTCTCGGGGAAACCCAAGCTGCAGCTGTTGTGGCCTGAACAATTCAACCTGCCATTCCTCAACACCATGCCTCACCGATACCGAATGGGCCGCCATCGCAGCAAGTCAAGGTCTCGAGCCCACGGTCTCGAGGACATCACCACTCTCAAGAACTCGTTCAATGCATGGGACGGCGTTCGCGACCTCCAGAAGCACAAATACCGCACCTCAGATCTGCAATACGTTTTCCTGGCCCTCCTCGCCATCTTCTGCCTCTGGGTCGCTCCTCCAGCCCCTGGCTTGAAAACCCTGGCTCTTATGGCCAGCTGCTGGGTTCTGCTCATGCCCGCCACTCGACAATTTTTCCTGCCGTCGGCGTGTATTTGGGTGTGGTTGCTGTATTTCTTCTGTAGTCGGTGAGTCTTGTGCCCTGTTGATTGTTTCCGGTCTCTCCTAACATTTCGCAGTTTCATTCCTTACGAGTACCGCCCCCATATCTGGGTTCGTGTGCTTCCCGCTCTGGAGAATGTTCTATACGGCGCCAATCTCTCCAGCATTCTCTCCGCCCACAAGCACTACGTGCTCGACATTCTCGCCTGGCTTCCCTATGGCCTGGCTCACTTTGGCGCCCCTGCTGTGGTCTCGTTGATCATCTTCATCTTCGCCGCCCCCGGCTCGACTCCCGTCTTTGCGCGAGCTTTCGGCTGGATGAGCATCCTCGGTGTCACCATCCAGCTGGTTTTCCCCTGTACTCCTCCCTGGTACGAAAACGAGCACGGTCTGGTGCCCGCTGCCTACGGCATGCCTGGTTCCCCCGCTGGCCTTGCCCGTATCGACGAGATCCTCGGATTCGACATGTACACGACCAACTTTTCCACGGCCCCCGTACCTTTCGGCGCGTTCCCCTCCCTCCACGCCGCCAACGCCGTTCTCGAGGCTCTATTCATGTCCCACTGCTTTCCCCAGTTCCGCAATTTCTTCATCGCCTACGCTGGGTGGGTCTGCTGGGCCACGATGTACCTGAGCCACCACTACGCAATCGATCTCGTCTGCGGAGGTCTCATCGCCACTGCTTTCTTCTACGTGAGCAAGGCCCGCTGGATGCCCCAGCGTCAGGAGGACAAGATGACGCGTTGGGACTACGACTACGTTGAGTACGGCAACCAGCAAAGACTCGTCGACGAGGAATACGGCGACTTCCTCAACCTCGGACTCCTGGACCACCGCAGGGCCGACTCGAGCGACGGATGGACCGTGGCGAGCAGCTCAAGCTGCAGCTCCAGCAGTGGAACCCTGAGCCCAACCCTTTCCGAGGAGACGATTCCCGGGATGCTGCTTACGAATCCTGGCCAGCACGGTCAGCTCTGGGACGGCACCACGCCACCACGAGACGTCGAACTCAGCGAGGTGGTGGTTGCACGGTAACCACTTCAAATTCACCATATTTATTTCGGCGATGTCGACATCGCCTTTTAACGAAACCACGACGCCCGAACCCCATACCTAATTTTCGATGTTCTATATTTCTTCTTCAAAAATCTTTGGCATTCATCGGCACAGCGATCGGCGCAACTCGGTATTTCACGACAGACACTGGATTCTGACGCCGGGCCGTCAGACGGACGGAAATTGTAATAACGGGACATGGGGTGTCCAAGGAAGTCCCCCATAATGCACATAATTCGGAGGGACGACCTGGAATCTGATAGAATAATGTATACAAGCAGAGGAGGTTAATTCGTGCATGAAGAGGGGGAACACAATCATGCACTGAGTCGCTCGCTACGGAGAGCCTCGTGTAGACCACGATGGATATGGAAACAAAAGGCCTCTGGATGGGGATGTTCCCGGAACTGGCTCAAGGCCACGGGGGATGGGGTTTGGAGGATGACTTGCTCGGCGCAAGGGAGGCGGTTTGCGGGAGGAAAGGACATGGCAATACCAAAGATACCACTCGCTAGACATTAGGAGTTAGAGGTGATGAATGGCAGACTTTCTGAACTGTCAAGATTTGGAATCTTTTGTGATCATGTTTGAAGTGAGTGTATCTGCCGAGTAACCGATGTTGGTGTCATTGACTGTAGACGACGGCTCCAAACTTTGTGAGGGCAACTAGGGACTACGCCTTTTCGTTGGTTGTCTCTAGGAGGACAACTTGTAGCTGACCTAACAAACTAGTGAACCTTTACAAGATGGAGGTACGTTTGTCTAACTCTCGCGGCCTGGGCGCGGGAGGATTGGTATAAACAGACCGTCACCACCAAGCCTAACGAGCACCGCCATTCACGAAGCATCAAGGAGAGCTCGAGAAGAGAAACAAGGGAAGAAGCATTCGTTATCGTGTTAACTCCAATTGCCTCGCTATATCGGCTGCCGTCGCTTTGCTGCTCGAACCACGGTTGAATAGACGATTAGATGAAAGACGCAAGGGGCGAAACGCAAGAAACAAAACAATAAATCAACAAAGGACCGAAAGTCAAGCATAAAACAAAAAAAGGGGCTTCGATATAATAACGCTCGCGGCATTCCAGGCCCCCATCCAGGGCCTACCGGCGTTGAGAACGGCGATCCTGCCAGCCGTCTCGAGACATGTCTCTGGACAAAAGGAACAAAGCCTCCTTTTCGCAAAAGACAAGGAGGCCCCAAATGTGCGCTAGAGTTTGCGTGTGTGTGTGTGTGTAAAAGAAATACAGCATAATAAGAAGCATTCGAGGGTCAAAGAAATCCGAGTCCAAAGAGATCCTGCCTCGCATAATCGACGTCATTTGATCCGCCTCATTTTCCAACACCAGTCATCAAAAACATGCCAGATTTACCCATTCGTTTGCCTCCCAAGGGCTGGGTTTCAGTCTCATATTTACCTCCTCAACGCCGGCCCGCTCCAGAGTCCCTTGCTCGTCTCGACGACACGGTTGCCATTGTTGCCCGGTTGCAGGGCTGAGGGGACGTTTGAAGGCACAGTGTTACCCATAATCACGTCTGCTTCGGCCTGCGTCCCGTATCCGCTGTCCTTGCTTTGGTTGCTCATGGAGATGGCGCTGTCGTCTTTCCGGGCGGTAGGTTGGGACGGCGGCTGAGGAGGGGCGCGCGCGGCAGCAGCGGTTCCGCGGTTGGGTTCCTTGGTGCGAGCACCGTTCATCATGCCACTCTGCGCCTCGCGGAGCTTGTTGATAGCTCGCACCGTGTCGATGGCGGCGTGCAGCGTCCGGCGGGCGTTGAAGTTCTTCTTGATGTTGGGCAAGAGGTTCTGGCCTTCGCCGGCGCCCTCGCCGTTGAGGTAGCCCGCAACGAAGGGGTGTTGGAGGGCCTCGTGGGCCGTGATACGCTTAGTCGAGTCAATGGTGAGGCACCTCTTGATGAAGTCCTTAGCGTGGTTGGAAACACCTCGCCAGTACTCGACGGGGGCAAAGCTGTAGTCGGCATTGAGAATGGCCTGCATCTCTTCAAAGTCGGAGTCGCGGTCGAAGGGGGTATAACCGCAAAGGAGGAAGTAGGTGATGACGCCAAGGGCCCAGAGATCAACGGGCTTGCCGTGGCCCGTCTTTTTGAAGATTTCGGGAGCCATGTACCCAGGAGTGCCACACGTAGTGGTCAGCACATGGAACTGCTCTTCATCCATAATACGCGAGAGGCCGAAATCCGCGATGAGGAGGTCGGCATTATCTTCGGGGGTTCGGAAGAGGAGGTTCTCGGGCTTCAAATCACGGTGTACTATGCCATGATCGTGCAGGTAGGCTACGGCGGAGAGGGTGGCACGGATGAGGTCGGCGGCATCGGTCTCGTAGTAGGAACCCTTACGGCAGATGCGGTCGAACAGCTCGCCTCCGAGGGCAAGGTCGGTGACGAGGTAGAGGTTGTTCATGGTCTCGAAGTAGTCGACGAGGGTGAGGATGTTCTGGTGACCCATGGAGACTTTCTTGAGGACAGCGATCTCATTTCGAACCTACAAGGTTGCGCCACGGCTCGTTAGGTCGGGAGACAGCAAAAGACGACGGTAACAATGAAGGGGGCGCACCATGTGTTCGCGACCAGCCATGAGACGCTTATTGATGACCTTGGCCGCATAGTAGCGACCGGTATCGATGTGGACACATTCCTTGACGACGGAGTAGGAGCCGGCGCCGAGGGTCTTGCCGACTTTGTATCTGCAGGGCTGGACCTGGGGCTGTTGCTGCGCCTGCTGTTGGGAAGCGGCGGTATTCATCTTGTCGGGCGTGGACAATTCCGCACGATTAGAGACGGTTGCGAAAGTAAGAACGGTAACGGGAAGTAACAACGGTGACGAGACGTGATGCGAGTGATGCGATGCGAGATGCCCCGCTAAGGCGTGAGCTGAACGGCTGACGGTCGACGGGCTGAGCGGCGGAAGGCGGTTGCCGTCTAGGGAGAGAAGTCGAGACGAGGGGGAGAAGAAGAAGAAGAAAGATGATATCAAGCGGTTTTGGACGTGAAGGAGACAGAGAAACGAAAGAAGAGGGGAAATATTACGGGAGGTTTTCGCGACCGTCAGCAAAAAGACGAGAGTCGTTGAAGGGAAGTGGGACGGACGAGGGGGGGGAGCCAGAGTTGGAAGTGGAGGGGCCTGATGAGGGAGGATGGATGGAGGAGGGGGCCCTATCTTAGTAGCGAGGGACCTGAGGGAGGAACTAATTATTACGGAGGAACAGGAACTTGGGGCGAGATGAGAAAAGGTGGGGGGAGGAGGGAGCTGAATTCTGCCAGCACAGCAGCCCAATTTGATGATGGACGAGACAGGGCAGGATTGGAGCTGTGATTAATTACTTGCATCCAAGACTCCATCATGGTTGAAAAAAAAGACAACAGGCTACCTACAAGACATGATGCGCCTCCATGATACACACCTCCATGATACACCTCCATAAAATGCACCTCGGCCAAGTGCAAACCCCCCCGTTCGTCCCCGTAAAAAGGTGTCATCCCATCCTCATGATGCGGCCGTGACAGGGGATCCGAGAGCTTGGTCATATGTTTTAAAAGACGATTGCTTCGTGCTCTGCCCAAAAGTCCTCTCTATCTGAGGCGAAGAGACTTCAACCTCCCCTTGTCTCCTATTCCGAGTCTCCTATTCCAATCGCACACGTGCTATGACTGAGGTCCCCGGCGAGCCTGTTTCTTTGCGCTGTTGAACTTCTTCTGCTTCACGCGGGTGTCATGAAACCTATCTCGTCTGGTAAGAATTAGCGACATGCCAGTTTTTTTTTTTTTACAAGGCCGTGTCCTCCATCATCGAGTTGACCAACATTGCTTCGTGCTTCTTCTTCTTGTCCTCGCTCGTTTCAGCAGGGGTCGCTTCGTGGTAGATACGCGTCACCTCTTCCACCAGCTTTTTGCGGTTGTCCTCCGCATTGGCGCTCCTCGACCGCGAGGTCTGCGCCTGAAAGGTCAACGAGTCGCTGTTTGCCGTGTAGTACTTTGACTTTCGAATGCTCGCGTGCAGCGTCTTCGGGAGTATGGCCAGCAGGTCCCTCACGGGGTAGGCCGAAATGGCTTTGGTCTCGGTTCTTCAGCTGGTCCGTCAGGCTTCCATCTCTCTCTCGCACGGCATTTGGGGGGGACGAGTCCTACTTGTTCACGTGCTGGCCGCCTGGGCCGCTCGAGCGCGCATATGTGGTATTACCTTTGGGGAGTTGTTCTGGGTTGAAGGACCGGAACCATGAACGGGCTTCGTCCAGGGCTTCGTGATCGAGGTCGGCATCGAATGCCTGGTATCTCTTGCATCTCACGGAGAGGAGGAAAGGTGAGGAGGCTAGGTGCAGCGATGAGGCAATTGGTCGAGGCCTCACCGCTCCGATTACCCGAGACGGAAACATTGAGTTCAATTGCTGCGGCGAGCCTACTACGGATAAACAAAGACGAACAATGCCCTGTCCGTCGGGATGGAAGGAAGCTCCCACGGCTGCTGCCGCGCAGCACCTCCACTCCCTATGCGAACCAAGTGCGAACCATGCACATTTGTACGGTGTAAGTGCACATTGGCGCACATTGGCACGTCCTTTTTCTCTTTTTCCAACATGAGGGAAGCTCCCCCTCATCAGTTCCTGCCTGCCCGCGAGTGGCGCAAGTCCCTCAAGACTCAAGCCTCAAGGCGGTGGGGCTCCTCAACTCCCTCCTACTTCGCCAGGTTTTTTTTTTTTTCCCACGGTGCGTCCAATCACAAACTCAGCCTCATCTGCACCTGAATCACAAGAGCCCAGCCTTCCTTCCTGCGTGCTCCGTCCCTCTCTTCAACCTCGCCCACCAAATCTGCTAAACAAATCCCACAGCGTCCGTCTCCCTCAACACGGCCGCCTCACGTTGCCTCAATAAGCTTTGCCATTTCCTTCCTTCCCTCCAACACACCACGTTGTCCCTTTCCCTTTCCCGCCTCCTTCTCTGCGTACCTCTCCGCGTACTTCTCCGCATCCCCTCTCTCTCCCAATCCATCCCGCCATCCATCCTCTCATCTCAGGCTCTTCTTCCCCATACAAAACCCACGCCTTCTCTCTCTCTGTCCTACCAGCCTACTCCTCCTCCCGTGTGACACGCCCATCTCCGACGTCGCTAAACCGTCACCGCTTGCTTCATTGCTTGCTGCTCGCTTGCCGCCCAGTCGCTCGCTTTTCTCCAGCCTCGACGTCCAGTTTTTCTCTGTCCCCCCTCTCTCATCAACAAATCCCCATTCGTTGCTCTACCGGTCTGGTTCCTCCACATCGGCTTGTCGCCGCTCACCTGTCACCGCATCCAAATACCTTCTTAGCCACCCATTGACAAGAACCGTCGACAACACCTCGACTTGGCCTATTATTCCTCGGTTGCAGCTGCATCTTCCCTAGGTTTCCTGCCTGTTCCCGCCAATCAAGCTCGACACCCAACCCAGCCCAACTGATGCCAGAGGAGCCCGAGGCAGAACTGCGGGCGACTGCCAACCTCTCCCCGCTGTCCCCCTCACCCGTCCATTCGGTGGCGTCTCAGGTGGTCCCCGTGCTGCAAGATACTGTCGATACCATCGACGCCATGGTTGCTGCCGCTGCCGCCGCCTCTACCGCCTCAGCCGCCACCGTCAGCCTTCCCGACGCCAAAGCCAAACCTACTCCCACCAGCCCTCTCAATCTGGATCCCATCCCAGGAGCTGGTGATGACGATGTTGTAGATGACGACAGCCTCAACGACCCTTACAGCGAGGTCGATCAAGATGTCGCCCAACAGCCCCAACAGCCGCCTGCTGAAGAGATTCCTGACACCAATGACGATTACGCGAAAATGTTTGATTCGCCCATTGATCCGGAGGAGGGTGAGGGCGAGGACACTCAGCCAGAAGATATATCATCAATACCGCGAGAATCCAACAAAGTTTCTCTCTCTTCCGATCGCTTCTTGACAAATCGCACCTCATCAGAAACCTCGCATGCCATTACTGAACCGCCCGCACCATCCGCACAGCCGCCTCGGCCTGGTTCATCTCCCCTCTCCTCCATCACTGAACCACGCGTCGACGACGAGCCAACGCCCGCCCCCTTAGTCCCAGCCGCCGCTCCATCCTCAGCCAATCTAGAAGCCACCCCCGCCGGGCTCCCCTCTCAGTCAACTGATATCCAAAGACTCGTGGCCGATCTCACTGCCCGGGATGGCCCATCTGCCTCGGCAGCCAAAGCCGGACAGCCCGCCTCCTCTACCCTCCCTCCGGCCACCTCGCTGCCCCCCAGGCCCCCAGTGCCGCAAGCCGGACCCCAACCGTATAGTTCTCAGCCGAGCAACCCGGCCAGTGTCGCCGTGCCGTCAGCCCCCGGCCAGTCCTCGACCTATGGCGCCGCTTCCGATGCCCTGGGTAACCTCCCTGCTGCTCCGTTGACTGGCCACAATGCCCACGTTGTTATGCCGTCGACGAATGCCTCGTCCTATCCTTCGCGTGCTGATGGAACTCAAGATGCCGATCCGCGGCAATGGGACCAATTCGTGGCCGATGAACGAAAATACATGTCCGAGGCCAAATGGGACCGCTTTCCTGAAGGTTCTCGCATCTTTATTGGTACACGATCCGCATCTGGCGCGTCCAAAAATGGCGCTCACATATTCTCTACAGGCAACCTCTCGAGTGAAAAGGTATCGAAGCGGGATGTTTTCAATCTATTCAGCCCGTTTGGGAGGCTTGCTCAGATTTCTCTCAAATCTGCCTACGGATTTGTCCAATACCACACCGTCGAGGAAGGCGCCAGGGCTCTGGAGAGCCTGGAAGGCATCGAGATCAAGGGACGCCGGATTCGTAAGTTCAACCAGGCTCGACCGTCAAGGTAGCAAATCTAACCACGCTCAGATCTGGAAGTGTCACGTATCCAAGAAAAGTCCAAGAAGGAGAGGAACCGGAGCCCAGAGCGGGATCGTGGCCGAGGCCGTGACGGTGGTCGTGATGGAGGGCGCAAAAACGACCGATTCAATCACCACCAAAACCGAGATGACTATCGGCCATCTCGCAACCACTCGCCGCGCCGAAACGACTACCAGAGAGACGACGGCTACGGCCGTGACCGAGGATACCACGACGGAGGGCGCGGAAGAGGACGCTCGCGATCTCCCGGTCGATACGGACGACAGGACAAGGATTCTTACCGCAGAAGAAGCCCAAGCCCCTATAAACGATCACGGCACGACCGAGAGATTGATCTCCCAAGAAGGCACGGGTTTAATGTGCCCGATGTTCAGATTCTCGCACAGCCGGATGTGGACCAAAATTTCGTCAACTGGGTTGAGATGACGTTCAAGGCCAAGGGCCTAAAGTCGGAGGATATGATCCTGGGGCCCCGGTATTCGAAAGACGATGTGGTTCGCCATCAAGTTGCCGAAGGCGTGCATGCCGTGGTAGACCTTGATCTCCGAGCACAGAGCTTGGGCAAGATCGGGGTAACAGCCTTTATTCGATCGCCCGGCGACAGCGAAGTCCGCTTCAATCAGTACGAGAACCTCGAGCCCTCGACGGCGGCGGACGTCATTCTCGGAGCCAAGGCATCAAGCAAGGCCTCGAGCGCTCACCAGCCATACAGCGGCGGGTATCCCAACTCTTACGGCGGACAGGCCCAACAAGCGGCCTTCTCGGCTCCCCAGTATCCTCAGCAGCCGACCATCAATCCCACCGACATGGTACAGCTCATGGGACAGCTCGGTCAGATGGGCCAGGCGGGCCAGATGGACCCGGCCACTCTCCAGGCGCTCTTGGCGTCGATTCAGACGAGCGCATACGGAGGTGCCGCACAGCCCGGACCGGGCCATGCTCCTCCCGGCGGGCAACAGCTCGACATTCAGGCCTTGTTGAACAGCCTCGGCGGCAATGGAGGCAACCGACAGCCACCACCATCGGCGCCTTACGGAGGGTCTTATGGTGGACAGGCTCCATCGAATGGAGGGGTCGGGGCAAGTTCAGATGCCACAGTCCAGAGCATTATGGCACAGCTGGCTAGATATCGGCAGTAGCTGTGTGTTTGTGATGGAGTTGTGGGTTTTGTGTTTTATTCTTGTTGCCACGCCCAATGACGAATGGACGAGTCTTGCACACGAAGCCGTTATGATTTCATTGTTTTTTTTTTTCTTTTTCTAGTTTTTGATTCGTATAGAAGACGGCTTTGCTTGACGGCGAGGGGTCGTCGGGGTTGTTTCGGACTTTTAGGAGGGTCAGGCGCAATTGTTTGCGACAGGACAGTCAGGGTCTTGGTGTAGAGGCGTTGTCGTGTAGGACAGATATCAGGGGCGGCTGGATGGCTGCCGTGGGTGCAATGGGCGCAAAACTGGAAGGTGGTTTTGGTTTGTGTCTCTCGTCGTATCTTTACAGAAGACTAACGAGACTATTCTAAGTATGTAGGTAGTTGAGTATTAAGTTTCAAGTCTATGTCTAGTATGCCCTGTGAATGAAGAGAGAAGAAACGGCTGGCTACTAAGTTCACCAGGCAAAGCTCTCGTTGTGCCACCACACGTTCCGGCCCTTTTCAACCCACGGCGTCACACACCGACGCACCTCGCGGCCCATCTCCTCGGGACCGCACACCAGCACCGCCACCGTCTCATCGTGCTTGACCGTCCGGAAGGCATCATCGACAATCTTTCTCAAATCAGGCCTCTTGTCCCCATGCCGAGGCGACGACACCATTTCCACCCCCTCAGCATCACCTTCTCCTCTCCTCGCCGACACGCCCATATCCCCCGTCAAAAACAACTGCACCCGATCATCGTCCATGAGGCTCCCGCCGTCCGGACCGGGGGGCGTCCAGGTGGCGTCGCCGGGGCTGCGGACGGCCCAGATGAATTGCATGCGCGTGCCGGGCGAGTCGGACAGGAGGGCGTGGTACACGGGGAGGATAAAGGTGGCGCCGACGCCGCCGGCGATGAGGAGGACGCGGGTCACGCGCGGGGAGAGGAGGGAGGGGAAGGATTTGGTGAGGGTTCCGTAGGGGCCTTCTATGTGGAGGGTTTGCTGTTGTTGTTCTTGGTGTTGCTGCCGGGAGGAAGAGGAGGAGGCGAGGCGGCGTGTCATGGGGCCGGAGCGGGTGCGGACGATAAATGTGAGAGTGTTGGTCGTCTCGTCGGCGGATGCAACGGTGAAGGGGTTGTACAGGAATTCGCAGAGGATTCTTTCCTTGACGGAACCGGCTTTTGGGGGAGGTAAGCTGAGATACAAGTGCGCACCAGGCCGGGCCTTGAACTCGGCAACCCGAGCAGCCGGCAGCGAAGCCGTGATCTTGAGCAGATCCGTCCCGGGAATCCCCTCGACGACAGCCCGCGCCTGCACAGTAGTCACCTTCCGAACCACCAAATCAACCACCAAAAACCCCGGCGCCAAATAGAGATGTCTCCTCACCGACGGCGCATGCCAAAACACCAACACCGGCAACCCAACCCCCACGCACAAATGCGTCACGAAAAACACCCGGTACGAAACCTCGCGCACCCGCGCCAGAGCCGTGGTGCTCAGCGCGAGGAGTGCGATGAAGGCGAGAACGCCGGCGAAGACGACGGGGGCGAAGAAGCGACGGAGCCAGATGTTTGAGAGGAGGAAGAAGATGTCGTAGAGGATGACGTGTAGGGTTAGCAAGGAGATGATGATGCGGGCGAGGACGCGGTGGAAGCGGTTGAGGGGTTCGTGGGAGGTGCGCAGGAGGAGGAGGAGGGGGGAGGAGGAGGGGGATTTGAGGGTGAGGAGGTAGAGGGTGGGAAGTTGGGAGGTTGCGATGGCGGCGAGGCGTTTTGTTAGGTGGAGGTAGTCTATTCGTTAGCAAGACGAAGGATCAATGAGTGAGGGATGATGTATATACCTTTCCCTGTCCCGTGAAGGCTCAAAAACACCAACCATGCCATCCAAACCCCCCCAACCACCCACTCCTCCCTCCGTCCCCAACCGACCCCAAACAAACACACTTCGTCCCCCATCCACCAAACAACCCTCCTCCACCACCCCTCAAGTCTCCCAACCCAACTCTGCCGCTGGGCCTTGACGGCCGGAGAACCGGGGACTTGGCTGTACCGACCGCGACTCCGAGACGTCCAGCGTCGATGCGCCGAGGAGAGCAGACGGAGGAAGAAGATGAGCAGAGGGGGGAGGAGGGAGGACCAGAAGGCTAGGGAGGCGTGGGCGTCGATGGAGGTTCGGCGGAGGTGTTTTTCGGGGTCGGTGAGGGTGAGGAATTGGTATGGCCAGGGGGACATGATGGGCGATTACCAATGGTCGATGGATGATGAGGTGTGGATGAGAGATGGGACGGGAAGATGCGATTGCGGGCCCGGACGAGACGGTAGGACATCAATTGCCTGATACAAGCCTCTCTGAATCTCTCAGTGGCCTCTCCTCGTCGCACGGCATTCAATTGAGTGAGTGTGAAATGCTGCAGTTGTTTTCAGCTTCTCAGTCGCAAGGCACCCAACTCGACATCACAGATGCCATACGCCATTGCCTGTAAATTACCAGTCTTTGATTGGCCGAGGGAGGGATACCCCTGAGAACAAAGTGTCCCTTGCGACTTTGGCGACTTGCTTACCCTACAGTCGTCTCACCCAATGTAATCTTCCCTTTTTCGACCCACCTCATTGTACAAGTCTCAATACCTCTCTTCATGGCTTCTACTCTCTTGAGCTCCTTTAATCTATAACTCGTAGCCCTCACGCACTCCCCTTTGCGCCATCATCTTCAGCGCAGTTGTGGTCGAGAAACTCATCACTCTCGAGCATGTCCACCAACACCATCTCCAGCTCGTCAGGTCCGGCGGCATCGTAAACCCCAACCTTGCGTCCCTCAACCTGCATCATCATCTCCAGATGCTTTTCCACATTGAGTAAATCGGCCACTTCCTTGGCCATCTCCCACGTCTCGGCTCTCTTCTCCTCCGTCCTCTCCTCGATATCTCGCAAGCTTCGAGAAATGTGCCGATAAATCTTCTCGCGCCGCCGCTCTCGTCGCAGCGCCTTCCTCTCCGCAATCACCTTGACCGATGCCGTGATTCGTTGGAGCTGCGCCTGGCGCTGCGCAACCCGCTCCCGCGTTGCCGAGATGGTCCTAAACGCATTCTTCTGAGCATCAAGACACCTCTGGTGTTCGTCGAGCCTTTGGCGGAGAACATCTGGCACTCTGTCCGGAGAGATGTCGTTCATCTTGCGAGCGTTCGGCGCGTCCATCGCAGCATCAATTTCAGACTTGCCATGTTAGCCCAAATTCCATCCGTAACAGCCGAAAAAACCTACCTCAGTGTACGTTCTGGTGTCGTCAGACGAGCCTGTCCCAGCACTATTGGCCACATTCTGGCTACTCAAGATGTAGTTTTCTACAGGAGAAGCAACCTTACCAACACGCCCATCGGGTTGAACATCGGATCGACGATCTAGCTGGTCTTGGTACCACTCCCTCAAGCGGATAGGGACGTTGTCCTCTGCCAAGTATTAGCAGTCGTAACAAAGGACGAGAGACCACCACAACTTACCATTGTAGCCCCCTCGGATGTAGCTCGTAGAGTCAGACGTCATGTCAGACAGGTCATGCGAGTCCGGGCTGGTGGCACCGAAATGCATACCCCCAGCGGCAACCTCTTCGAGCTTTTCATCAATCAACTTGAAAGTGTTAGAGTTTCCCCTCAAAAAACGCTGCAGGCGAGTTGACTTACATCTGGGAACCCACGGTTGTCCGGGTTGCGCGAGTCCTATCTCTCGCACCCCTCAGCCCAGAGACGGAACGTGCAGGGAGAAATGCGGCCTTTCACGAGGTCTCCCTCGTCGTCAGAGATGTCAAAGTTGCTAGAAATTTCTTCGTTATCCCCCTGCTCAAAGTGACGGGCATTGAAACCTTGTGGCGGCTTGATGTGCTGGTACGGCGGCCTGGGAACCCTAAAGACACTCTTCTCACCGGAGTCGCCAGTCAATTTGGGAGGATCTTCGCATAAAGGCTCGAGGTTATGAGTAATTCTAGAGAAAGGGTTAACTAATGATAAGTCATGAATGGCTAAAATGCGACACCCCTACAAGTTGTAAGAGCCAGCAGGGTCGTCGCCCTCCTCCGTCTCAAAAGTCTTGTCGCATCGGTCCATCCAAACAAACATATCTCGACCCGCGTTTCGGTACGGTCCTCGCATCGCGGTGTAGGCCGAAAGAATCGACGCCGTGATGCGCCAATCCATCATGGCCCGATCGGATGCCGTGCAGCCCGGAACTCCAGTCCATTCCGTGTCGTGATCCTCGCGGATGAGCTCGCTTGGGTTCAGGCCCCAGACACCGTTTTCGAGGGCCTTGTGAACTAGGCTGTTAGTTGGGACGTTGGACTCGGAAGTCTGCTTGGCAGGTGGTTGCACGTCTGGGAGGGCTGCATCCCGACGGCTGGTTTTCGAGGTCGACGACTTGCAATCCTGGTAGTGTTCTTCTCCGAGGCTCTCCGAAGGGTTACTGCCCTGCTCGTTTCCTTCGACCTCCATGTCGGCGAGAGCAGTGGCTTCCTGAGACTTATCCTCGTCATGGTCGTCAAGCATTTGGAAATCCACAGACTTGGCGTACTGCCTGAGGATTGGCGAGTCGTTGAAAACTTCCGTCACAGTCTTGAAAGGCGGCTTGCGGATGGAAGGGTCAATCTTGAATCGACAGGGACACTCTGGGAGAATCGGGAGAGTCTCAGTGGGATCGCTCTGGCTCTGCAGAAGGGCGAATTCCGACTTGGCTCGTCGGTGGGACTTCTTGACCAACTTGGTCGGGCTTCTGGTTTGCTGCGACGCTCTTTTATCCTCGGGAGAAGATGGAGGAGGAGTCTTGCTCTTGGAAGGGAAGAGACGAGTCTCTGGAGGGCCAAGGTTAGCCGCTTCGTCAGGAAGGGGCGAAGGACGGATCAACGTACCTGCCATCTTTGCCCAAGCCTTGGCCTTGGGCTTCAGATTCGGAGCCAACCAGCCTAAGAAACATTAGCATTTCGTTCGACGATACTATAATCCATTTGGATATCACATACCGCGAATCTCAGCCTTGGTTCGATGCATAGCGCTTCGCAGCGCGCCGCCGAGTTCAAGACGATCTCCTTCATCCCCTAACCCTCACGTTAGCCTTGTCAACAAACCGAGAACGACGAGCTCACCAGTAGTAGGTATGTCGAGTGAAGTTTGTTTCTTGTTTGAGTCATCAACTGGTGTAGTGCGTCGGGCCGCCGCCATAGCTGGGAGGGAAGCAGACTTCTTCATGATGCTTGCGTTGAACTCGCTGTGGTTCAGTCCGAAGTGTGCGATGAAGAAAAGAGAAGAGAAGGGAAGAACAGATGAATCAAGGGCGAATAAATAAAAAAAACAAGCGAATCTGTGGGAGCGTGGCAGCAACGCGAGTGGTCAATAACAGCCAGACTTTGCCGACAGATGATAGGTTCCCAGCAACAGCATAGAGCTTCCTCAACCCCTGATAGGTAGCCGTCTTCTCGTCGCTGAATAGGCACTCCTATCAGTAGGCAGGAAGTCATCAGTCAAGCCCTAAGATTCTGCCGTGTGGCCCTATAATTATACATATGCTTCCAGCAAATCTCGCCGTCTACCTCTGATTAAGTGCTATGTCATACATATCGCCTGCCGGCTCCCACCATCTCAGGTGCCCATCTATGTCTTCTACTTCTTGGCTCTCCCTTTAGCACCTGTTGCCTTGGCCTTTGGTCGACCCTTCTTTGGCTTGTCATCGTCATCATCATCGTCTGCAGCGGCCTTCTTTTTCGTCGCCTTCTTCGCCTTGGGCTGCTTGATATACTTGTCCTTCTTTAGATCAATCTCTTCCTCGTCTACCTCGGGCGCCTCGACAAGGTCCGCCTCATCTTCCTCTTCAATTGCCTCCTCCAAATCAGGCGCTTCCTTCTTCGGAGCCTTGGGGGCAGGCATGTTGTTGGCTTTCATGAAGGGGATGGGGTGGCTCATGGCATTGTATCTGCACCTGTTAGTTTGCTGACCAAGCTGACTCAGAGGAGTGTACTCACGTTCGTGTAAAGCTGGCCTTCGTCTTCGTCTCAATCTTCACCCTCTCTTCATCCATAGGCCCAACGCCAAGTTCCTGAATCGCATCAAAGTCTTCTCGAGTGAGGAAGTAGCTGTCCATCAGGTCGATGACATCCTTGACAGCATCAGTACCATCATTTTGCAGCCGATCCACCGTCTCCTTCCACATTATAGGCAGGTATTGCTGTCGGATTTCGTTGTGGTCGCCCGATGACCTGAGCCGCATGTGGGAGTGAATCTCTCGGATAAATCTACCAAGCTTCCCCGTCTTGCTATTGTTTCCAAGCCAAGACGTAAAGTTGGAACCCAGAAGTTGTCCAGAAACGAAACTGGCCGGTCTGACGGTGCTGAATACAGCATGTGTAGGCATGAGACTCCATTGTTGTTGAGGGCCGTGGATCATGCGGTCGACCAGATCACCATCGCTGATGCTCTCGGCTGCGTTGTCAAAGAGCTCGAGCGCCTTGAGGTTGTGCTTTCGTCCGCTGTAGCCCTTTCCGTTCAAAGCCATTGGCTTTGTCCGGAGATAGTTCTCCTGGATCATGAGATAGCTGAATTCGTGGTCGTTGAAGTACAGCTCAATCTTGTCATTCAACGTCGCCTTGCTGGCAGGAGCAAAAAGTCCACCAGCCAGCATCTTCTGACAGATATCCCAGGGCTTCAAAACGACATGCTTTTCCCACGCCTTTGACATGGCCTTGCTGTCGTTGTAACTCATGCTGGTCTGGTCGAGTTTGGCTGTGGAAATCATGTTGATGATTTGGCGGATATCCTTGTTGCTTCCTTCGATGAGGGCGTCGACCACAGGAGGAGGGAGCTTGAGACCTTCGCGGTGACAGATTGTCATGATGCGAGAGCGGACTTGGTCGATGGTTGGGCGGTTGAATCGTATGTCGAATGCTGCATGGTCAAAGGGCTTCATCTTGGGCAGCTTTCGTTCGTTGCAGATCAGAATGAGCGGCACCTCGGTCTTCTTGCAAAACTTGGCCAGAGCACCAACACCACCACGGTCCCCTGCAGACATACCATCGACCTCGTCCATGATGAGAACAATCTTCTTCTTGGTCTGGTCGACGGCCTTGCCATCGCCCGCAAAGTAGCCCAGAAGCGATGTGTTGTTCATGACATCGCCCAGTCCGGCTTCGACAAGCCTCTTGCTCCTGGTGTCGCTCGCATTGCTCTCGAGAATGTCATAGCCCTCCAGCTTCGCAGCCAGATGTGCCGCCGTGGTCTTGCCGATTCCAGGAGGGCCAGAGACGATGATGGCGCGCTCACCTCCCATTCCGTCTGCGCCACGTCGTTGGAAGTTGTATTTTTTGGATTTTGGCCAGTTTCGGAGCCACGTCTGCATCTTTTCAACCTGTCCCTTGTTGCCGCAGATGTGGTTCAGTTGAGTAGGGGCGTACTTGGTAGTCAAAAGCTGAGCGGGTGGTGGAGTGACTGGGGCTTTGGTAGCAGAACCTCCCCGAGCGATGGCAGCTTTCTGGGCCGCCTTCTCGGCTCGAGCCTTCTGAGCCTTCTCTTCAGCTTCCATCTCTGCAACCTGCTTCTTCACCTTGTCCTCATCGGCCTTCTTCTTCTCTTGAGCCTTCTGAGCCCCCTTGCCCGAGCCACCATACGCAGGCAGCTTGCGGATCAGTTCAAACAAGCCATTCTCGTCGATGGTCTTGATTCCGTGAGACTTGATCTTGCTGAGTTTGCTGGGACCCGCATCCTCTCCGAGCACCACGAAACTGGTCTTGCTGCTTGGCTGACCAGTGACCTTTCCACCGTATCGCTTGACGAGTGCCTGCCCTTCCTCACGGCTGATGCCTTGCAAGGCGCCCGTGAAGACAAAGGTGAGCCCACTGAGGCATTCCTCCTCGCCTTCTGGCAGATCAACCGACATCGACGGCTGAGCCGAGGCATTCCCACCCCCGAATGCAGCTTTCCTCCAATCGTATTTAACACCACTACCATCCTTGGGCGGAGGTGTCGGTGCTCGAACCGTGGTCACGCTGTTGAGGATACCCTCGATCTCTGGATCTTCGTTCTCGGCTGGTTTCTTGGCTCGAGGGGCTCGTGGCTTGGCGGCAGGTTTCTTCCGGGGTAGTTCCTCTTCAGATTCTTCGGAGTCGGGGTCGGGGGACTTTCTCTTGCGAGCGGGAGTTGCCTTGGCAGGCTTTTCCTCATCCAAAGCCTTCTTATCCATGGATGGTCTACCACGACCGGCCAACCTCTTGGGCTTGGGTAGTACTTCGTCCTCCGATTCCTCCTCAACATAATCGTCGTTTTTGCGTTTGCTGCGGCCCTTCGCATTCGAAGCGAAGATGTCGTCGGCGTCCTCATCTCCATGGTCCATGTATGCATCGGCATCGTCGTCTTGCACGTGAGAGTAAGAAGTCACAGCCTTTCGCTTCGTCGGGGGCGCAGTGTTCTTGGCAGTGGTTGCTGGCTTCGGGGCTGGCTTGGCTCGGGGGCTCGATCGCACTGGATAATCGGACTTGATTTCGGGTTTCTTTGGGGTCGCGGATTTTTGGGCTTTACTACCTTTGCTCGATGCAAAGTAATCGTCGGCAGAAATTGCAACACCTTTTGGCTCATCATCCCTGCATTAATGTCAGATGAAATTCTTTCGGGATTCGAGATACCACAAACGCAAGCTTTTTCTTGGGCGCAGGCTTTCTGGCAGGCTTCTTCCTATGAGATCGTCAGATTTGGACCGGGCACGTCAGGACAACCACGTACTCGACAACCTCGACTTCATCATCGCTATCTTCAATGACCTTGCGACCTTCTGATTCAAGTTAGGGATATGTCAGACATTGGAAAGTAGAAGCTCACTTGTCCTCTTGCTCTTGGGAGGCTCCTCGGCCTTTTTGGGAGCTGGCGGCGCACCACCCTTGGGTGTGAAGAAAGAACGAATATCAGGCATTTTTGATGCGATTTGATTCTGAACAACCTCAATGCAGTATGGAATGATTGGCCTTTATAAAGACATGGCAGGTTGCTGCCTGCACGAGGTTGTGGTTGCGTGAAGTTCTGGCAATGGAGAAGCAGCCTAGAATTCACCACCACTCGTGACGTGCACGTTGCTCCTGTCAGACGCGAAGCTGACGCGAGGTCCGTGACTGCTGCTAGAGTGGTCCGAAACTTGTGGGCCTGGGATTTCAGGCCACCACATCCAATCCTGTCCGGAGCATGGAAGTTTTCTGGAGCTCCGCCGTCCGAGGGTACGAGGTGGTGCTTGTTCAACGACTTTCCGCGACAATGAAGCCCGCCAACACGTCGGCATTGCTCAATGCCTTCCGGGGCTTGAGGATAGGAGCTTCCTCGCCCTTGCGACAATTCAGAGCCCCCGTTCAGCGACACGCCAAGACGCTCGATGCGACCCGACGACTGCAGAATGTGCGGGCCTTCTCGACGACGGCTTCGATGATGGGCAATTGGCTCGAGCCCAAGCTGGACCGGAAGAAGAAGATGGCCAAGGGCCGCCCGCGCGTGGCCACCGGAGGGTCGACCAAGGGAACGACGGTGATCTGGGGCGACTACGGCCTGCGAATGACGGACCACCACCGGAGAATCAGCGCCAAGCAATTGAAGATGGCCGAGGATACTATCAAGACACGACTTCGTGGCCAGAAATACCGATTGTACAAGCGGAAGAACTGCAACGTTGGTGTCTACGTCAGCGGCAACGATGTGAGAACAAGCGCTCTGGTTTAGGTGGAACTCGAGGCTCACTCTTGATAGATGCGAATGGGTAAAGGAAAGGGTGCGTTCGATCACTGGGCCACCCGAATGGCCGTGAGCCAGATCCTGTTTGAGCTCCGAGGACGAGTCCACGAGCAGGTGGTGAGGGACGCTTTTCGACTCGCCGGAAACAAGCTACCAGGTAACGCCCCCTCCTCGACTGCGAAGTTTCGCAACTAAGACAATGCAGGCCAGTGGGAGTTTGTGAAGAAGGGAGATGCTCCAATGGTTGGAATCACGAAACTGGACGGCATCACTTTGGAGGAGCTGAAGAGACCGCGACGAGTGATTACGCCCCCCAAGGCTGTGGAGGAGATTGTTGCGACACAGGAGCCCAAGTCTGGAAGCACCACCACTGCTCCCAGTCCGCCTTGAGAGACGATTTGGTATTATCAAGGCCATGTACATTAAATCGTGTAGAGCATGTTGTAAATCTGTACGAATACCAGCAACCTCCAAAGACATGATCAGGTTGGGAACTGGAAGATGCTGCATGACTTCCTGGCTTGGATCGTTTTATACCTACTGTGAATAATCCTTCGTGCGAGGATTCGAACCCGGCAGTCAATTGGATCATGGTATCAATATCTGTCGACTTTCTACCCTGTGGCTGTGGCTGTTGCCTTGATATTCATCCCTACTCCAGGCTGGCGATAGAAGCAAGCACGGGCCAACACGAAACCCCGTCAACCCATCATCATCCACTTAACACGACGACGCGTCTTTGCACCTTCAAAAAAGCTACCAACTCGACCAAGCTCTCGACAAACCACCACAGCTCCCACTATGGCTCTCATTGTCGACAAGCACCGGCCGCGATCGCTGGAGGCCCTGACATATCATCAGGAGCTCTCAGATCGACTCCAATCCCTCGTACGAACCAACCCACGACCATAGACCCCCTAGTCCCTGGAGACTTTGCTAACGGTTGAAACGCAGGCACAAAGCGGCGACTTCCCCCATCTCCTCGTCTACGGCCCCTCGGGCGCCGGCAAGAAGACTCGCATCGTAGCAACCCTCAAGGAACTCTACGGCCCGGGCGTCGAGAAGATCAAGATCGACGCTCGCGTCTTCCAGACCACCAGCAACCGCAAACTCGAATTCAACATCGTCGCCTCCATCTACCACCTCGAGATCACGCCGTCCGACGTCGGAAACTACGACAGGGTCGTGGTGCAGGACCTCCTCAAGGAAGTCGCCCAGACGCAACAGGTCGACCAGTCGGCCAAGCAAAAGTTCAAGGTGGTCGTCATCAACGAGGCCGACCACCTCACGCGCGATGCGCAGGCGGCGCTGAGGCGCACCATGGAGAAGTACTCGCCCAATCTGCGGCTGATCCTCCTGGCCAACTCGACGGCAAACATTATCGCGCCGATCCGCTCAAGAACGTTGCTGGTCCGGGTGGCGGCGCCGACGCACGAGGAAATCTGCGACGTATTGGCTTCGTCGGCGAAGAAGGAGGGCTGGCCGGTGGTCAAGGGCCTGCACCAGAGGATCGCGGCGGAGAGCGGGCGTAACCTGCGGCGGGCGTTGCTCATGTACGAGGCGGTGCATGCACAAAAGTAAGACTGCTGGATCATGAACCTGTAATGCTGGCACTGACACGATATGCAGCGATAAAGTAACGGACAGCACACCCATCCCCCCAGCGGACTGGGAAGCCCTTATTGGGCAAATCGCAAAGGAAATCCTGGAGGAGCACACACCGGCCAGGATCCTGCAGGTGCGGTCCAAGTTGTACGACCTGTTGACGCACTGCATCCCTCCAACCACCATCCTCAAGACCTTGACGTTCAAACTTATCAACGAAATCGACGATGGCCTCAAGGGTGAGGTCATCCAATGGGCGGCCTTTTACGAGCACCGCATCAAGACGGGAACGAAGGTCATCTTCCACCTGGAAGCCTTTGTGGCCAAGTTTATGAGAATCTTGGAGATGTATTTAATGAGCATGGAAATGTAAGAGTTCCCGGCATGCGGTTGGCGTTGGGGTAAGGTTCAAGTAGCAATCTTTATGGAACTGGCGGTTATAGCCGTGGTCACAACGTCCAATGGTTCTGAGCGAGAACGATGCCAAGTGAATTCTACTCGCGATACCCCCGCTCTTCGCCTCCGAATTTCGCTGAAAACTCTGCCAAGAGGTGGTCTGATGCCAAGGGGAAGGTCAAATCTCGGAGTTTGCATGAGGAGCACTGCTAATCGCTGAGGCTGCCGCAGTGGCGATTTACGATCCCAGAGGACCTGAAGGGGGGTTCAGAGGGGTAACAGTCGAGTGGAGAATGGGGAAATGGGGAAATGAGGAGCTGGAGGCTTTCTGTCCTGGATATCTGTGGAAAGTTTCGGGAAGAGGAGCTCTGTTCTGGCTAAGAAGTCGCATGGACGGAAGGATGCCTGGCTTCTTCTATCCGTGGGATACCCGGGCAAGAGAATGGCCGTCTTGCCTATGGCGATCTCACAAGGCTGAACCGTGAATGCATAGTCTTCGAGGTTCATTGCAGACTCAAGATTTGAAGTCTCAGAGTTGAGGAGGCTGCTTGCGCATGCTGCGAACTGGTTGTTCGCTGACGGGTTGTTAACTTGGAGCCCGGCGTTGGGGCATCGGGGAGACGGGAACTAGGAGTTGTAGCCAAGGATATCTTCCCATCGCAAGTCAGTCACATTGAAACAAACCTCCACTGAGACAAAGGGATGGCTCAACTTCCCGAGCGATTACCGTGACTCTAACCACGGGAGCTGACCGTTGAGGCCCCCATGCTGGTGAGGATGTGATGCAACCCCTCCGAAACTCTCAGAGCACGTTCCCTGGTTTCGTTGGAATTGGCCTTGAAGAACACACGGGAGGGGCAAGGGTGAGAATAGGTGAGGGGGAGGGGCAGAGACTTTGTTATGGGCATGCACGCAAGGTGACGCAGTTGGTGAGGAATAGCCGCGGAAGTTGAACCATCGGCTGGATGGGAGACATGATGTCGACTTGGGATCTCGCTCCGGCGAAAGGTTCATGCAATAGAGACAAGGGGATTGGACACCCCCCAGGATCGTGTTCGCGTCGTCCTGTTCGATTGCATCACTTGGTGATAGGGTCTCGGTCGAGTCCCGAAGGACGGCCAGGCGGCACTTGCGACTTGGGGAGAGCGGGAGCTTCGCTCCAGCCAGACAAGGCTTCGCCGGATCTCTGGGAGAATCGTGGCGCGTGCATGTTTCTGGGCGCAGCTCGCGTGGCTTCGGTTCGAAGAGCTGGGCTTTCGTCCGGGCCGTTGGGGCAGACCCGGCCCTTGGGGGGCTTTCGGAGGGTCGAATGGAGGGTGAGGGGAAGAGCCTGAGAGAGAGTCTCAAGGGGGGCGTGTGTGAGGAAGTTCCATCCCGGGATTAGTGGCCACAGAGCTGCTGTGGGCGAAAGTCCAGGCCGGGCTAGCGTGTCGATGGATCAACGTGAAGGAAAAAAAGTGACGATGAAGACGAAGGGTCGGTCGCTCCAATCTCGGCGTTGGGAGGCAAGGCCCCATTCGGATGAAAAGTATTCGTAAAGAAATGCACTGCACATGCCGGGCGAGGTCGACGACGTGCAGGGTGCTGTGCGTTGGTTGTGCGGTTGAGAAGCCAAGAAATGTATCGAGATGGGCTGGCATTTTGATCTTCGGCACATGGGAGACTGGCAGCGGTGGCAGAGATTACCATCAGCCCCAAGCTGGGGTACGAGAGGTACTTGGAGATACTTTGGCGTCCGCTAAGCACAAGTACCCGTGGCAGTTGTCGTGATGTCTCTCGTTGCTTGTCTGGACTTTGTTGAGAAACGGTGTGGGAGCGTGGCACGGGCCCTACGCCACAAGCCACAAGAGGAAGCAGACATGGACCAGGATGGAAGCCACGGGCAACTTGGCAAGGGCAGGAGGTGAGCGTCATGGGGGGACCCGTCGGCGCGAGCCAATCAGCGTTGTCATGGCCACGACCCCGAAGATTTGAATGCGGGGGGAAGGTGATGAGGGGCAGCGAGCGTGCCTGCCATGAGAGAGTGAGAGGCCATGATTGCTTCCTATCATCATGGGTGGAAGGCTTGTTTGCTTCAAGACGAGGCCAGCCATCTGCAGTCATCAAGACCGGCTTGGTTATCGTGTCATTAGCATTGTACGTACCGTAGCAACCCATCAGCAACAGGCACACTCATGCACCCGGCCAGTCTCACACTGGATCCTTTCTTTTCTTATTGCATTTTATTTTCAGCACAGCAAGCCCCCGGTTTCGCACACCATCATGGCTCCTCTTCACCCACGTCCCCCACGACAAATTACAGCAAGAATCGACCGCTGTCGGCGTCCTGCATTTGCCAACCTGAAGGAAAACCTGCGAAAGACCACAATCGCTCCGCATCCGGTCAACCCAGCTGGCTGGCCATCCCCCACCATTTTACACTATCAATCACCTAAAACTCGGTATCATAACGCCCATGCCCAAGATAAGAAGGCTTCCCAACTCAGATCCGTCTTCAACTTGACATTCTCCTTATTATTGTCGTGGTAACTTTATCCATCACCTCATCAACCTATGCCCATGCAGACTCATCATCACCCATACCCGTGGCAAAAGAAAACCTGCAGCAAATTTTTCTCTTCACAGGTAGCCTGCAGACCAGGGTGGCTTCAGCCATGGCAGGGTCGGGACCGGAGAGACTGGACTCACTGGACCTGGAAACTGGGGACGATTGGGGTCAGGGACGAACCCGTATCTAATAAAAAAGTACGGACTACCGCATGCGAGCCCCCATATTTACTGCATCAAGAAGCCTCCGTGGGCTTGCCGAGAAAAATGGTCACGTCGGTTACACCCCCAAGGGAGATTGGAAGGAAATACCCAGGCCAGGCAAGACTTGGGTGTGCCGTATCCCGGGCGATAAGATTATATGGCTGAGGCGCAAGGCTGGATGGCAGCCGTGTTTTCGCGATGGCAACAACCCAACCACACAAACCCGCAACACCGGAATGAATCGTCCCTGTCAAGGAAGGGCGTGAGAACCTCGGCCGCCAAGATGGGTAGGTTCCTCCAACGTTGACTTCGGGGACGGGACGAACCCAGTCACAAAACGCGGCTCCGTCAGCATCCCAAATGGCCATGCTGTGGGTGGCCTTGACCTTGGATGGACCGGCGGCTCAGAGAGTTCGGGTCCACACACCGAAGCAGAGCACAACGGAAACGCTGGAAGCTGTTGTTGGTTGGCATTGCACGGGGAATGCAGAGGCTTAAGCCAACATGGGGGGGCGTGAGACGGGCAAATCAGAGCTCGGACAATATCTCCTTGAGCAAAAGCATGTCGGACTGCGAGTCCTGGGGAGGATTCGCCAAAATAAGCCGAAGGGGGTGGCTGTGGTCATGGCATCGGGAACCGACATCAAACCGGAATGGGAATCACAGGCAACCAGCGTGAGCTGTGTATGTGTGCATATCCGTACATATCATATCGGCAGCCTGGGACCTGTGTGGCGCCTAAGAGCAAGTCGACATGGGAAGCATGTGTGTGCCATCCGTCCATTGCGGTTGCTCGGGCGTAGGGGTAGTCATGGAGGTGAGAGGATGGACTTCCGGCAATGGCAGCTGGAGGCGATAGATGGCGTCCGGAGGAGTGCCTCACCTACTCCATACTGGCTTTTCGCATAGGCGACAATACCGTACCTAGCCTCGTGCTCTCGGAGGCGGCTCACGGCGTGTAAGGGGGGGCGTGGCCGCACTGGCTGCTTGTCGATCCGAACGTCTCCCTCTCAGTGACGGGCAGAATGGCAGAATGACGACGGCCGGACACGTTTAGCTCGGGACCTGGCTTCGGGGGAAAGGAGCACGAGTCGGTACGACGGTCCCTGGAGGGCCTGAGCCGCCTGCGCTGGGGATAACCCCCCCGGTTCGCCGGGGGCCGGTCGCCGGATGGTGCAGGTACAAGCCACTACTCGCAGCCACCTTTACCGGACGTACCTGCCAGTCCATAAAGAATCGCTGGTCCCCCAGCTGCCCCCCGCAGACCGGCTCTCATCAAAGTCCTCCTTGTCCATTCGACCCAATCTCCCTTCTCCTTTAAAGCCATCGTCTCCCGCTCCGAGTCGACCTCGTCCTCCATCTCCCTACCAACTTTCCGACACCCTTTTCGTCCTTGTGCGAGTACCATATCGAACGGCGCAAACCACCCGCGGCCCCTCCCGACGAAGCATAACCGAAAGCTGTGAGAGCGCTGCCCTGAACAAGCAGTACCAACACAAGCTCCACGGTCACGCTACCCCGCATCGACGTCGCATTTCCGCAGTCGCATCCGCGAAGACTCAACGAAAAAAAAACCAAAAAATTATACCTTGTCCTTCCTCCCCAACAACGAACAATGGCCGAAGTCGAGCAGGTCCAGGTCCCTGTGGCCGTTGAGGCGGTGCAACCTGCGGCTCCCGCCGAGAAAGTTGCTGCCCCTGTTGAGGCCGTTTCTGCCCCCGTTGAGACTCCCGCTGTCGTTGAGGCTCCGGCTCCCGTTGCTGCTCCCAAGGAGGAGCCCAAGGCCCCTGTGGTCGCTGAGGCCCACCTTGTCGACACTTACCGTACGTTCCCAATTGTCGCGAAATTGATGCCAATTGAATTGAAAAAACTAACAATTTCTAGACCCTCCCGAGAAGATGCTTGCCAGTATGAAGCCCCCTATTGTTTCTCCCAGCGCGTAGCTTTGCGATAGCGCAGCCCCTCTGTTGAGTGCCATGATGCTAACCTCGCCCCCCCATTAGAGCACCCCAGCAAGCCCCACCTGGCTGGTAAGTCATGACCCGGTATTCCTGAGCCTCAACATTGGCAAGCTGACCCACCGTGACAGATCTCGACGAGTACAAGCGTCTGTACAACGAGTCCATCACACAGCCCGACAAGTTCTGGGCCGAGCGTGCCCGCGAACTCATCTCCTGGGACCGCGACTTCGAGACCACCCGCAGTGGCACTCTGACCAACGGCGATGTCTCGTGGTTCAACGAGGGTCGCCTGAACGCCTCGTACAACTGTGTCGACCGCCACGCCCACGCCGATCCCGACCGCGTTGCCATCATCTACGAGGCCGACGACCCTGCCGACGGCCGAAATGTCACCTACGGCGAGCTTCTCCGCCAGGTCTCCCGAACCGCCTGGGTCCTGAAGCAGATGGGTGTTCGCAAGGGCGACACCGTTGCCATCTACCTGCCCATGATTCCCGAGGCCATCATCGCCCTCATGGCCTGTGTCCGCATTGGTGCCGTCCACTCCGTCATCTTTGCCGGTTTCTCTGCCGACTCCCTCCGCGACCGTGTTGTCGACGCCAACTGCAAGGTTGTCATCACCACCGACGAGGGCAAGCGTGGTGGCAAGCTCATTGGCACCAAGAAGATTGTCGACGATGCCCTGAAGCAGTGCCCCGACGTCTCCCACGTTCTCGTCTACAAGCGAACCGGCTCCGAGATCCCCTGGACCCAGGGCCGCGATTACTGGTGGCACGAGGAGGTCGAGAAGTGGCCCGCCTACTTCCCCCCTGAGCCCATGTCCTCCGAGGACCCCCTCTTCCTGCTCTACACCTCCGGTTCTACCGGCAAGCCCAAGGGTGTGTTGCACACTACCGCCGGTTACTTGCTCGGCGCCGCCATGACCGGCAAGTACGTCTTCGACATCCACCAGGGCGACCGATACTTCTGCGGTGGTGATGTTGGTTGGATTACCGGCCACACCTACGTCGTCTACGCCCCTCTGATGCTCGGTGTTACCACTGTTGTTTTCGAGGGTACCCCCGCCTACCCCAACTTCTCCCGTTACTGGGACATCATTGAGAAGCACAAGGTCACCCAGTTCTACGTCGCCCCCACTGCCCTCCGTCTGCTGAAGCGTGCCGGTGACGAGCACGTCCGTGGTGAGATGAAGCACCTCCGAGTGTTGGGCTCCGTCGGTGAGCCCATTGCTGCCGAGATCTGGAAGTGGTACTTCGAGGTCATCGGCAAGGAGGAGTGCCACGTCGTGGACGTAAGTATTCTATACACATTTTTAACGAGAACTATGAAGCTAACTCGCAATAGACTTACTGGCAGACCGAGTCCGGTTCGCACACCATCACCCCCTTGGCTGGTGTGACCCCCACCAAGCCCGGCAGTGCCTCGCTTCCTTTCTTCGGTATCGAGCCTGCCATCATCGACCCCGTCTCCGGCGAGGAGATTCACGGAAACGATGTCGAGGGTGTCCTCGCCTTCAAGCAGCCCTGGCCCAGCATGGCCCGTACCGTCTGGGGTGCCCACAAGCGCTACATGGAGACGTACCTGAAGGTCTACCCTGGCTACTACGTGAGTGACACCAAATCAGTGTGTTGAGATTGTGCTAACGAAGAGAAAAGTTCACCGGCGATGGTGCTGCTCGTGACCACGAGGGCTTCTACTGGATCCGAGGACGTGTCGACGATGTCGTCAACGTCAGCGGTCACCGTCTCTCCACTGCTGAGATCGAGGCTGCACTCATCGAGCATCACGCTGTTGCCGATGCCGCCGTCGTCGGTGTTGCCGATGAGCTTACCGGCCAGGCTGTCAACGCCTTTGTTGATCTCAAGGAGTCGATCGAGTCAAGCGATGCCCTCCGCAAGGAGCTCATTGTGCAAGTGCGTAAGAGCATTGGGCCTTTCGCTGCTCCCAAGGCGGTGTACATTGTGCCAGACATGCCCAAGACTCGCAGCGGCAAGATCATGCGCCGCGTGTTGCGGAAGATTCTGGCGGGTGAGGAGGATCAGCTTGGTGATATCACCACGGTAAGTCCCGATTGACGGCTCTTTTCTGCTGGACCTCACTGACATGATATCAGCTCTCGGATCCCAGCGTCGTTCCCAAGATCATCGACGCGGTCCACGCGGCCAGGCGCAAGTAAAAGGTTGGATATGGCAGTAATGCATTTATCTAGTGGAGTTGATATACCAATGGATACAAGGCAAAACGGGATAGGAAAGAGATGGTCAAAGAGCAGGCCCGGATAATCTCCCGTGCGGTGTTTTGGGGTTGATGCTGGATGCTGGCATGACTTGATGAGAATTTTGAAGATTTGGGAACCCATACGAACGGATTTTTACAACTGCATTGCGTGTTTGGTACAAAGATTTAGTTGAAATACGAGCTCGCAAAGAGCTTCTTCCAACATATTTGAGGATATGAGTGATAAGCCACTCTTGTGTTGTGATACACTTCATCAAAGTAGCACCTATAGAGACTACGATACCTACCTTCTTTTGCCGGACAATGGATAATCCACTCCTAGAGATGGTGTCTTGAATACCGCCTGACCGCTGAAGGCAATGCCAAGTACGGGCTTGGTGTGGTGGATAGGACGCGCGTCCTCTTGACAGAGGGATAGGCTCGCGGGTGAATAAAAAGGTTACTTCGTAAGGATGAAAGAAACTCTAGCGACCGGAAATAAGCTTGTTTTTTCCACTAAGGAACCGGCTCTGTCATCCGAATTTTGACAACTTGACATTGAGTCTGGTACATACGGGATGAAAATGGTCAAGGGTCTGGAAAGGAGGAAGGGGCTTGGCTTGAGCTGAAGGCTCGGAAGTAACCGACGACAACACTGCGTCTGGATTTTTTTCTCGAGATGTGGCGAAGGGATGAGAGAGGGCGTCGTCATCAGAATGCTATGTGGTGGGAGTCGTGACGCTGACTGCCAAGAAGAGGTCGGTCTGGACGGCTGGGCGACGGGCTTGGCTTGAGATGTTGTCCGCCCCAAGGAGAGATGCACAGCCTCTTCGGAGGGATTCTGAGGTGGGGATCTGAATGAGAAGGATTGGAGGGAGGGGGGTTTGTGGTTGGGTTTGTCAGCTTACGAAGGGGATGGGGGGGAAGAAGATCTGAGCTGAGATGGGAAGGTTGAATGGCAAAGGCGATATGGCTGAATCGGGTTGCAAGTTTCCAAGGCGTGACGTTGTATTGAACATGAACTGGGCACGGAAAGAGCAAACGAGCAGTGAGTGAGTGAGCAATGAGCAACGACTTTTGTGTGTGGAATCCGTTTTTCGAAAGTCTCCGAACAAAGGAAGGGCTTCCGGAGGGAGTGGATCGGATGCGTGCGTGCTGGGATACGAGGCCAACAGGTTTTACGAGGGCGGTTGGGAGGGTGAAAGGTACTCGGATGAGTCGGCGCCGTTTGTTGTGTGGGAGGCCGCCAAAGCGCGGGGGGGGAGGTGAGATGAATTGCAGTTGGACAGGAATTAATAATCCATCGATCCTTTTCAGTGAATATGTTAGCAGGTACGAATACTGCATGTTGGCAGAGGAAGGACGGATGGATTGCTTGCCCCACACGGAGCAAAAGTGTTCTACTTGTCACAACTGGTAATCAACGGCACACAACACAACCGCAAAGGAGATCATCAACCTCAAACACGGAGGTGCATATGGTGATGATTGATTGGCCAGGACGGGAACTCTAGTTGTGCAGGTTGCTCGGCAAAAAGTGGCGGCGGTGGTTTTTAATAGCGGGAACAGCCAGAATGAACACACGCGCAACAGGAGGCCATGTTTTTTGTGTACTCCGTACCTAGCCCAGCCCAGCCCATTTCAAAGATACATGTCGCGCCGTTTCACCAATGGTGCAGGCTAAAGTACCCTTCATTCAACTCTTCTTGCATCCGTTACAGGGGGGTCCCATTTTGGCGCCGCGTGCTTTTCCCACTTGTCACGCTCTCCCCGAGTTTCCTCGAATCGCAACTCAACTCGCACAACAACTTTCCCACCTTTACCACCCTCGCTCTTCACGACCACACCCCCAGTCTCGAAAACGTTCGTAACTTCTTTCGCTCGCTCGGTGCCGTCTGCTTGGCATTTCTCCTTTGGATCCCCGCTCCTGGCGCCATATTCCCATTAATTCCCTACGTCCAAGTCGCTCACCTTTCAACAACCTTTCTCCTTTGTGAGCCAACAACACCAAAAAGTCATTCGCTCCGACCTCCTTTCCATTTAATTGCGCTTCTTCGTCCTGCATGTGGTAGTATCCGCCGTTTGTCGCCGTTTCGTTCCAACGGGGCCGTTTAGGTCCGAGAAGCCATGGTCTCGCTGCGAAGCATCGCGGCGGCCTTTGCCAGCGTCGCCCTCTTAATACAACCGTCAACAGGTGCGTTCAAATGTCTACCTTTCGCAAATCTCTGGCCCGCTAACGTTGATTCATCGCAAGCTCACTCCATCAAGCGAAACCCCATCGGTTACGCCTCCCTCGTCGAAGATGCCGTCATCAAGACCCCGTCACATCGCGTCCACGCCGACTCGCACTTCGACCTCGTATTCACTCTCCACGACGGCCAGCAGGAGATCCGGTTAAAGCTCGAGCCGAACCACGACATCATCCACGATTCCTTCGCCGTGACGTACCTCGGCGCCGACGGACGCGTGCGGGCGGTCGAGAATGTCGAGAGGAGCGAGCACAAGGTCTTCAAGGGAGACGCATACGTGCATCGCCCGGGGCACGAGGGTTGGTTCAAGGCCGGCACGGCGCGCGTGTCGATTAATCGCGATGGAAAACACCCGGTGTTTGAAGGCAGCTTCCGAATCGACCGTGTAAACCACCACATCCAGACCGGCGACCACTATCAGAGCGTCAAGCACAAGGACGATCCCCTCCTGGTCTTTTCCGGCGACGTGAGCGATGCCATGGTCGTGTGGCGTGACTCGGATATCCTGACCGTGGGCGACAAGCACAGCGAATTGAAGCGAGGACTCTACGGGCATACTACCTGCAACTCGGACAAGCTCGGCTTCAACAGCAGGTACCACGAACTGGAACTTCGAAACACGAACTCTCTTAGCGCCATGAGCCCGCGCGCCATCTTTGGCCGCCAGTCGATTGATGGTGGTTCTACCGGTAACAACGGCGCTGGCGTGGATCTGGAGTCGACCATCGGATCCGTAGACGGCTGCCCGACCACCCGAAAGGTCGCCCTCGTGGGAATTGCCACGGATTGCACGTACACGGCCGAATTCAACTCGTCCGAGACTCTCCGAAAGAGCGTCATCAGCATGGTGAACCAGGCCTCGTCGGTCTACGAGTCGACCTTCAACATCTCCCTCGGTATTCAGAACCTCACTATTAGCGATGCTTCGTGCCCGGGCACGCCTCCGTCGTCGGCCGAGTGGAACCAGGATTGCTCCAACAGCGTCGACATCACGGACCGGCTGAGCCTGTTTTCTGCGTGGCGCGGCAAATCCGACGACACCAACGCTTACTGGACGCTGCTAAGCACTTGCAACACGGATTCTGCTGTCGGGTTGGCGTGGCTGGGCCAGCTGTGTCGATCGGGCTCCTCGGACAGCTCTGACGGTTCCGGTAATAACGAGACCGTTTCGTCGGCCAATGTTGTCGTGAGGACGTCTTCCGAGTGGCAGGTCTTTGCCCACGAAACCGGTCACATCTTTGGTGCCGTCCACGACTGCACCTCCAGCACCTGTCCCGTGTCGTCCGGCACGCAGTCGTGCTGCCCTCTCACCAAGACCACGTGCAACGCCAACGGGAAATACATCATGAACCCGTCCACGGCCGACGGCATCACCGAGTTCTCGGCCTGCTCCATCGGAAACATCTGCTCGGGCTTCAAGCTCAACGTCAAGTCGAGCTGCTTGACCGACAACAAGAACGTCACGACGATTACGGGTAGTCAGTGCGGCAACGGCATTGTCGAGAGCGGCGAAGAGTGCGACTGCGGCGGGGAGGGGTCGTGCGGCGACAACAGCTGCTGCGACGCGTCGACGTGCAAGTTCAAGGAAAACGCCCAGTGCGATCCCACCAACGAGGACTGCTGCACCGACTCATGCAAGTTCGCCTCGAGCGGCACCGTCTGCCGGACCAGCACCGGCGAGTGCGATCCCAAGGAGACGTGTTCCGGATCCAGCGGCGCTTGTCCCGCGGATTCTCACCTCGACGACGGCGATTCCTGCGGAGACGGGCTGTCCTGCGCGTCCGGGCAGTGCACGTCGCGAGACCTGCAGTGCCGCAACATGTTTGGCAACTCGTCCGTGTCCAGCACCGAGGCGTGCGGCACGTCGGGCTGCCTCATGACGTGCGAGGCTCCCGAGTACGGCTACGGCACGTGCGTCGAGCTCAACCAGAACTTCCTCGACGGCACGTCGTGCGGCGGCGGCGGTCGCTGCTCCAACGGCGACTGCGTGGGCGGGTCGACGTCCAAGGAGATCCTCGAGTGGCTCCAGCGCAACAAGAACATCGTCATCCCCGTCGGGGCCGTCATCGGCGCGCTCATCCTGCTCGCGCTCCTGAGCTGCATCATCAGCTGCTTCCGGCGTCGCGGCGGGAGGCGCAGGGGTCCCAAGCCCGTCATGGCGACCAGGTGGCCCGTCATGTCTCGCGGCGCCAACGGGGGGCTTCATCCCGAGGGGCCGCCGCCGGCCTACGATTACGCGCCCGTGCCGAATCAGGCCCAGGGGCAGTGGGCGAGGACGAGGAGCATGAGATATGCCTAGACTTTGATGACGATACACGGCGTTGGGTTGCTTTTTTCTTTGTTTTTTTGGGATATTCGGGCGTGCGGGTTTTGCTGTTTCTTTGGTTTCGGGCACGAGCTGAGAGCAAAGCACGGCACAAGTTCAGCAAAGCAGCACACGTCTCGCTGTACATACCGTGGACGCAAATACAGGGCACACACGGCGAGGAGTGGTGGGATACTTGGGATGGCATCACCGGGACGGGTTAGTTTTTGGGGATACGGATCTGGCCGTGTCCGGCTCGCATATAAGGCTCTGCATTTGGCTGAGCAAAGTTATTTATGATGAATAGAGGCTCGATTTGAATGAGCACCCTTGATGAAATTGTCGCTAAAATGAATCGTCCCGTCTACAAACACTTCAGACGAAAAACCGTTTTCCCCTGTCACGTCACCCAACAACCTCTCCTTCAACCTCACACCATTCACACACCCGAACCCGCCGCCCCTCCAGCCGCAATGATCTCGGCGGCGGCGGCGGCAGTAGCAGCGACGAAATCCGAGGTAGCAGCAGCGGCAGTAGCAGCGGCGGCGGCACCGGCGGCAGCGGCGGCGGCCTTTCTCTGCCTCTCCTTGTCCTTTCGCTTCTTCCACCTCTTGCGCTTTTCCAGGTCGACGCCGGCGAGGAGTTGCATTAGGCGGGCGCGTTCTTGGGGGAGGGTCTAGTTTGGGGGATGAATGTGAGGGATGTGGTCACGGCATTGGTAGGATGGGGGAAGGGGGGGGAAGGGGGAGGGGGAAAGGGGAGGGAGATGCTTACTTGGCCGTGGGACAGGGCAGAAGCCATCAGCATCTCAGGACAATCCAACGTCGCGATAGTCGCGGCGCGACGTTCAAGTTCGAGAACGGAAGTATGTCTATCGCCCCCCCCCC
>JAMQMW010001175.1:0-22730 GCA_024115155.1 Thelonectria blattea
AAAAAAAAAAAAAAAAAAAAAAAAAAAAAAAAAAAAAAAAAGACTCGACGAGCGGATGCAGACTGTCAAGAACCAGGAGGAGATAGCCAACTTGGACTCTCCAGTAGCCCTCAATATTTCCACGCCGGGCCGCGACTATTTGATATTTGACAGGGGGGCGAAGCCAGTAGCGCGATGGGCAGCCAAGGAACTAAAATCGAGGGAGGGAAAAGGGAGAAAGAGACAGACACTCTTCTCAGCACAAAATCAGAAGGGAGGGAGATTTCCATCTCCTGGCGACGTGCAGGCGTAGCATGGCGCTACAGAGCAGCCACTCAGCACCGAAACTCATCGGTCCTGGTCTCTCTCATGGGTCCCAGTCCCTCTTTTCAGGGGTTGGATGCCGCTCATCCATCCCTTCCCTTCCCTTCGGTCCCCCTTCCCTTGCCTTGCCTTGCCCGTCTTCCCGCTGGCATGACGCGCCAGGGAACTCTTCAGCTGAAACGGTGCCTTGCAAACCACCTCAGTTGGAAACTTTCCTGTCTGTTCGTAAAAAAGAACACTCCCCGTAACCGGCACCTCTTGGCCGAGAACAGCTGAGATCAATGAAATGGTTTGAAACGGTTTTGTTTCCCCCCCTTTTTTTTTTCTTTCTAGATCAACACCTCAAGAAATCAAGACGCTGGATAAAATACGGATAAGGAAAAAAAAACGACGACCACCGTTCAGCTGACGCCGTTGTTGGAATGGACGCCAAATGGTTCCTTCCTTCCCCTCCCATCCCCTCCCCTCCACATGGAGAAACTTGCAAGGCTTAGCATCCCAGCGTCAAAAAGAAAGCGCAGAGTGTCATCGTCCCTTTTCTGCTGTTCCTGCTGACACCGATGCGGCGTTTCCGCGTATCTTTTCAGTGTGTTGCCCGTCCCAATTGATTGAAGTCGGTGCCTTGTGTGACTGGGCATAGACGCGCGGTTCGGCTGATCACCATTTTGCTTTGCTTGGCTTTGATTTGCCTTGTGCGACTGCAGATGCAGGTGCAAAGAAGTGTCCATCGTATCCTTCTTTATACACACCCCCGCATGCAGCACAAACGCCCGTTACGAGCTGTCGGTGTCGGTCTCGTTGCCGACTCAAAGTACCTTTCCTGCTAAACTGTCAGCATCTCGGACAATGACGACGCTTCGCAAGGGGGTCAGAGGGTGATCTTTCCTCCGCCCGTGACGCGCCATCATTGGAACACAAAAAAAGACCCAAAAAGTCTGACCGTTCGGAATAATCATGGAACAATACCTACTATACCTCACGGATAATAAATGCCTGCGTCTTTTTGTTCGCCTATGGATAAGGTAACCAGGTATTATTCGCAATTCTATTCGTATACGACTCACTTCTTCCCTCTCACTCGTCCGCATCGTTGTTGCACATTGAGTGTCCATAAGAAAGTACCCCATCTTCTTTGTCGCACATTTCGCTCTACCTCACACCCACTAAATTCATCCCGACAACCTCACATCATCAACAAGCATCTCCAAGGGCCCTCGACCCATCCCACCAATAACTAACCAACCCTTCATTTTCCTTTTCCTTTTTTTTGCTTTCGCTCAGCTTCTCGCCTCGTCTCCTTCAGGCCCGACTTCCGGTCCTTCGTATACAAGCAACAGCGACCACCCGTCTTCTCCACCGTTTTTTGGTTGCACTTTTACAAGAGGCCACAAGTCAAAACAACAAAGTCCACGTAATCCTATGGAGAATCATCACCATGGTCGTGGCATGTTTTCCGCCCAAAACAAGGCCCTGAAACGGCGCACGTCTGAATGCTCAATCTGCTGCTATTTGACTCGCTGACCCTCGTTGCTCCTCTGCAAAAGTTCTCCGTCGTCGTCACGGCCCTCATCGATACTTGTGGTCGCCAACTCCAGGCCTCTGAACGCCATCATCCACATATGCGGGAGGATGTTCGGTCCCGGGGCTAGATCCAGCCGCAGCGACAGGGGGTGACGTCTTCTCCTTTCCTTCTCCTCCCTCCCTCTCCTTGGACTTCTCCCTCGCCAGAGCCCCCGCTTCCGCTCCCCTCAACGTCTCCAGCAGCCCACGCGCACCCGTCGGCCACATTCCAGTCGGTCCCTGCTGGGGCACCCGGCCCTCGAGGATCCTGTCGACCGGCACCCGCTCACCGTAGAATGCGCCGTTGGCTTCCTTGCGCTCAACCACCACCGTTCCGTCGATCTGGATGCCCGCGTAGAAGCCTCGGGACTTGACGTACGAGAAGACGGGCTTGAAGGCGCTGGCGCTGAGGCTGCGTCGCTTCTTGTCGCCCTGCTGCTGCTCCGGCTTCAGCGTCTGCTGATGCTCCGCTGCCCCCGCCTCATTTTCCTTCTCTCCCTTTTCTCCTCCTCCCTGCTTGCGGCTCGGTCGATTCTCCACGGCCGCCCCAAACTCGACGGCGCCTCCAGCTCCGTAAGGCCCAGCCACAACTGCCAGATCCGTCCCTAGCCCGACTCTTGTCTTGGTAAAGGCCGCCAGCGCCTCCCTGCTGTTGATGACACAAACGCAGTCGTAAATGTCGAGCCCGATGGAGAAGCCGCCGCCCACCGAGTGCACCTGGATACCCGACGGAGGTCCCCACGAGCCGTCCGGCAGCCGCGCGATCAGGATGCCCGATCCCGTGGCCCCCGACACGTTGAAGCCCGCCCGCAGCGTCGTGAAGATGGCCAGGCCGACCGCCTTGGAGATGACCTTTGGCGGGATCGTCACGATGACCCGGTTCTTGGGCTTGTTCTTGGTCGGGTCGATGATGGCGTCGTTGGTCTCCGTGGCCTTGGGGTCCGTCGACGTAGGTGGCCCAGCCGTGGTCGGATCCGCGTAGACTCCCTTTTCTGTGAGGAGAGAAACGTGTCAGCTTACGTTGCGGTGCGCGGGGAAGGTCTGAAATTGGCTTACTGCAAAAGGTTCGAAGAATGGACGCCGCCTTTTCACATTCCTTGTCCAACGTCTCGGGCAGGAAGCTCTGGCTGCCGAGCATGTGCGCCAGGCTGTTGATGGGAGCTGCCGCCTTGATGCCGAGGCTGCTGAAGCGTTCGCTCCATCCGTGCTTCTTGTGCGGTTGCGCTTGTTCGGTGGCAGCGCTTCCCGACGCGGCGGCCGTGGTAGCGGCCGGGGTGTCAGTTGAGCCTTCGGGGATGGGCGCCTCCGGAGCCGTTTGATCGGCGGGCTGGGCCGGGGGAGGGGCAAACACCGGAGCCGCGGGGTTGTACTGCGGAATGGTGTAGGTCTGTTGGTGTTGCTCCTGCTGCTGCTGCTGCTCCTGATGGCGCTCTTGTTGGTGTTCCTGCGGAGGCTGACTATACTGAGCCGCCGCCGCCGCGTCCACGGGATGCGCCCTCAACGGGTCGAGTTGCTGCTGCTGACTCGGGGGAGGGCCGGGAGGCGGAGGAGGGAATTGCTTCTGGTCCGATCCAGAAGCCGGGAACTCGCCTTGTTGCTGCGCGGCTGGCTGCACCACGGGAGGCACGGGTTGCTTCTCCGAGGCTGGAGCGACATAGCTTCCCTGCTCGTACGACGGCGGGAGAGCCGAGTCGTGGTGTTGTTCCTCCTGGTGCGGCGGAGGGCCGGGAGGAGGAGGCGGGAAGTACGGCTGCTGCTGCTGCTGCTCTTGCTGGCCCTGCTGTTGTTGCTGCTGCTTCTCCGTAGGTGGAGGAGCATACTGCTCGGACGACGGAGGAGCATACTGAGGAGGATCCTGGTGAGGAGGAGGAGGGGGGTAATCCGCCTCGGGGAGCAATCCCCTCTGCTCGTCGCCCTCGGGCTGATCCAGCGGTTTCTTCTCCGAGCTCGACATTTCGGTTATGGTCTGATGAAGCTGTTGCTTTTGGCGATGCGGGGTCGATGCAGGAAAGAGGTGTTGCGACGACAATGACAACAGAAGCGAGAAAAACGTGGAGAAATAACTCAACAATGCCAAGTAAAAACCCGTACGTATTAATAAATACTGGATATCTGGATAAATGCACAAAGAAGCAACCTTCCCGTTCCTTTTTATCTTCCTCCGCTCTTTCCCTCCTCGAGGCCTCACGTAGTCTCTGTTGATGTCATCGCATGTGGCTTGCCGATGCTTGCGACGCGCGGGGGCTGGTTCGCTTGCTTTTGCGTTGCACAGCCACAATTCACAAGCAAAGGGTCCAATCCAAAGCGAGACCGAGATTGTGTCGACTTCTTGGATCGAACGTCATGCGGGGGTGATTATGAGATGGTGGCACGACACGTGCGTTTGCGAATGGGTTCTTTCTTCTGAAATATCCTGCTGGTTGTGCATGTTGGAGGCCGTCGGGGATTGCTTGGCCGTGCTGAGCTGGTTGCTCATGATGAATCGGGACACTTACAGCGGGTGTTTCGCTTCACATATAGTATGTACGTCGCACAATGAAATAGTGAGCCTGTATAACGGGTAGACGGCACTCACGGCCAGGTATTCCAAATCGGTTGCTGCCCACCTCAGGGAAAGAGCTTGTTGTTTCCACGTCCCGAGTTGGTCCAGGAATGGCTTCAGTTTCTACGCGCCATGCAGAGCTGATGGGTATGAGTCTACCAAGCAATGTCCAATCAACTGACAACTATAAAGGCAAGTAGCGTCCACTGTATCTACCTACTCAAGTTCTTACTTAAGTATGTAAGGCACTTCTTACATAGGTATTTACCTATGTTTTGTTTGAGTACTGGGTATCTGTCCCCCGCTTCGGCCTTCATGTCAGGCCGAGCTTCTTGTTGGTTATGAATGGTATATAAAATCACACATATGCTACTAAATTACATGCCTTGATTTACCTTGGGCATCCTTCCAGTCCCTTATACAGTTACTCCTCTATCGCTTTCCTTCTTCGCGCGCTACCTTCTCAGGGTCAAGCCCCTCATTCATATCTCTAATATACCGATCAAACCTGCTCTGGACCCCAATAACCTTCTTCACACAGTTGAAGTTCACCTGCGTACCACTCGACAAGGCTAGGGGACGCGCGACATTTATCGCATTGCGAATCTCGCGCCCATTCAGCTCGTACCTCGCCAAGCTTGGAATGTTTCGGCGAAGGTCCGACACATCAACCTCTGCCGTCACGTTGGGGTCGTCTTCCAGCCTCTCGATGAAGTTGTCCCACACCTTTCGACGGGAATTTCCGTCGAGCTTGGGATACTCGAGGGCCAGCTGAATTCTCGATCTGAAGCCCTCATCCAGTGTGCCGACACGGTTGCTGGTCAGAATCATGATGCCTAGGGAATCCATGTCAGTACCTCTTCGCGAGCTCGAACCTGACTGGATCCAGCGGGATTAACCAACCATCAAAATACTCCAGACGCCGTAGAAATACTAGTAAGGGGTTAGATTTAGAATAACGAGAATAGCAACGAGGTCGAGATGGGAAGACTTGCCAGAGACAAGCGCGTTTCTGTCCAGATTCGTGAGCGACCTCTCTTGCAGGAACACCTCTGCCTCGTCTAGCAACACTACTGTATTCTAATTAGCCCATAAAACTACCCTAGGAAGCGCTTGGACATTGTCTTTACCACAATCCCAGAGCTTTGCCCGATGTAAAACGTCGCTGAGGTACCGCTCAACGGCTTCTGGCTGAGTCCCGATATCACCACACGTCACGCGATAAAGCGGCCTTTTGGCATGCTCGGCCACACTAGTGACGAAGAAAGATTTAGTGTCTTTCAGCCTAAGAAATGAAGAAGCTTTCTGACCTTTCTGCCGTGAGTGTTTTGCCAGTCCCAGGCGGGCTGGATGCATGTCAGTCATTTTGGTCCCGTATACGATTCTTGGTATGTCTTACCCATGAAATAGGAGCACCAATCCGCTTCCTTTGCCCCTGATGATATCGGTCGAGGAAGAACTCGAGACTCGGTGCGTGACGAGGGCTCTGATGACATCTTTGGAATCATCTGGAAGTACCAAACTCTGAAAGGCTTTCTCGTCCCATTCAATGTCGTGCATCTGGGACACCATCAACAATCCTATCGAGATGTGAGCATGGCCACAACTTAGGCATCACGGATGAATCGAACCCCAACGCTTGTCGGTCATGTTGAAAGCGGGCAGCCAGACGGGCAACGTGAGGAGGAATGCATTTCCCGGAGGCTCCTCGCGATCCATGACTGCCTGACCCAAATCGTCTCGGAAATCGGTCTGGGGAGCTTGTTTCTTCAACTGCTGTTTGTAGGCCCGGTAATCTACTATGAATCGTGAGCCATTCTTGGACTCGTAGTCAGCTGTGCTCTCGCGAACATAAGGGTTAGGGGAAACGGACGAAGAATTCCTGGCTGTTCATGTCCCAGCCGTCGTAGGAAATGTGGTGATGTAAGCGACATCTCCAAAACATTTTGCCGCGTTCTAGAAGCATAATTTGTGTTTCTTCGTCGGCGAAATCGTACGGCAAGATGGCCAGGTCTCTCATGGGAATAGCGGTGTCACCGTCCCATAGTACTTCCGTAGTCTCTTCCCATCTCCTCATTTGGAAATTTCCATCAAAGTCCCAAGCCAGAAAGGTTGCCTTCATGGTGGTGAGGAAGTGATCGCGTCTTCCCGCATTGAACATGCCTTGTTTATCTCTCCCTCCCCAGACTGTACACAAGGTCGGAAACGTGCAAAGCTGTGCGCCGCGAAAGCGCCGCGGACTTAGTTCGTTCTTTAGAATATAGATTCTTTGAGGAACCTAGCACGAGTCAGAAATGGAGGTGAATAGAAGTCTCAACTTGTTGCTCACGAGAAGGTAGGAGAAGTACTGTCTTGTGACTTTCCGTTCCCCAAATAGTTTAGCAACAGATTGAAACTCTGGCAGCTTGAACTCCTGTATGTACTCGAGGAAGCACAGAAGAGGCTTTTTCTCGCTCCACGCTGCAGTTTCCAGCAGCTGGAACAGTTCCTTGACGCAATGGTAGAGCGAGTAGTAAAGTCCAGCGTACTCTCCAGCCGATTTGACTTCGGGAAGCAAAACGTTTCCGTTCGGAATGGTGGCACGCAGTCTATTCAACGTCGAGCACAACTCGGGTGAGCTGAATTTGATGGACTCTTCCCATTGCACAAGGGGATCACCCGGGTTAGGAAACCCAACCCCGTTGCAGCAAGTATAGCAGCGAATCACAATGAATGATACTCCCCTGTTGCGCTCGATGTAGCGGTCGAGATCAAGGACTTGATTCCTCCCCTTCAAGTGGGAGTTGACAGCGTTGTCGTCGGTGGTGGAGAGAAAGGGCTCGTCGCTCCATATGGTAGCACGATTTTGGCATACAATCCGATTGAGGATCCGGTAAAAGGGGTCTGGACAAACCGGAGCGAGCACGGGTTTCGGTATCGATGGCTCTTTCGGGGGTGCGGAGTCAATGGCAGCGTCGAGGGCCGTCTCCAGTTCGTCGTCCAATACATTGGGCGAAACCTCCAACATTGCGCAGAGTTTCTGTCGCCAATCCATTGGGCCTTGAACATGATCCAAGCGGCGCACCTTGTTAGGTCCAGATGGAGCGGACTCACTGTCGTCCTGTCCATACTTTCGTTTCTGATGGGCCTGTGGGAGCAAAGGTATGGCGCTCCCTGCATCCTGACCGAAGTTGAAGCTGGGCTAGGATGCATTCGGGGTCAGGAGCCTTCATAAGCGCTCGACGGTTGGTACTCACCTGTTCCATGGTATTCCAGGTGGCCGTGTCGATCTTTTGCGGCCAGCTGGTCCCATGCTCTCCAGAGGCATTGTGCATCTGCTCTGCAAAGGCATCGAGCATCTGCCCACTGAATGTTGGATCCATTTTGGCGGTCTGAAGGAAGATGTTTTCAGATTAAAATCAAACTCGGGGCTCTCAAGTATCACGGACCTTATTACTTCCTGCCGTGGTCCCTTTCAATTGGTTCAATGCCTTACGCTGGTTGCCTTATGCTGGCCGCCAGTTCCGCCTTCCAAGTTGCCTCGCGGGCGTTTTTTTATCTTAGCCCCCACCGCACTGCCTCACATTGAGGAAGGTACGAAGGACGTTGTCTATTCTGTACCTAGTCAAGGAAAGAGCTGATGTTGAGGAAAGTCCACCCGACTGAGCCCTCGTTCAATTCTCGGAGAACCGACGTTAGGCCATTTCAATGTCTGATCAGCTCATCCAACACCTTGAGTCCCAAGGCTGGACAGTGAGCGAACCATCACGCTTGTAAGAGATATCAACACGATACGCCCCCCTCCCAGCTAACGCGCTCAGCTCACCATCAATTGCCGAAGAGACGTTCAAAAAGGCGCTGGATGCCGCCCGCGATGTCTCCGATGCCGAACTGTTAGCCAAGTGGCAAGTTGGCGGTCGGATTGAAGATGTTGTTGGCGCGCTCAAGGAAGCCGAGTCCAAATACCAGGGACGAGAGACTGGCAAGGCTTGGAAATGGGTGACGAAGCTCTCATCCAAGGTTATGTTCTACGGCCAGATCCTCGATGTGATTGCTCAGCATCACCCCGAGTACGTGTCCCTTGCCTGGGGGATGATCAAGTTTCTGCTCGTGGCAAGTAACAATTGTATGTCCCGTTTGCGAGCTTCTAGTACTTATGTATTCCTTTTAGGGAGTCCTCAACTACGAAACCTTGGTCAAGGAGCTATGCAAGGCTCTTTCTCGCGTCGCGGATGCTCTTAGGCATGTCCAGCTCAACTTACTCCTCTATCCGACGGAGCCGATCCGAGAGAAGACTGCCCAGCTATATCTTCACATCATTGCCTTCTCTACACGAGCTCTCAAGTGGTATGAGAAGCGTCGGGCCTTGAGGGCGCTTGCTGCCCTCAGCAGTCCGTTTCAGTTGAAGTTTAGAGACATTGTGGACGACATTCTGGACACAAGCCGCTCCATCGACCGGCTGGCTCTGAGCATGAGCCAGGTAGAAGTGCGCCAGATGCGACTGGAAATGGTTGAACATCGCAACTCGATCATCGAAGAGGTTAAAAAGGCGATTGACTGTAAGAACAAGAGGATCGAGGTGCAATGGACCAGACGGCTAACATTGCCCAAGCATACGGCCAACTCCACCTCTCTGGGCTTCTCGACACAAACAAAAGGATATCAGAAGTCCAGTTTTCTCAGATCCTGAATTTCTTGGCCAAGTCCTCGCTTCCAACTCCGGAGCTAATGCATCAATATTATGCGTCTAGGAGAAATCTCCGTCGTCGAAAAGGCAACCAAGGCCAGAACTCATCGTTGAGCTCTTCGCAGCTCCAGGAATGGGGGGCCACGGCAGAGTCGTCGCAGATTCTGATTCACGGGTCCTTTAGAAATCGGCACATTGCGAGAGACTTTGCGGTGGACATGATAGATGTCATCACGGGGGCTGGGGTTCCTGTTGTTTGGGCCCTGGACCCGACTCACGACTCGGTGGCGGCGCTCACATCATCGGATGTGTTGAAGTATGTCACCGGCCAGGTCTTGAGACACAACCACAGCATGCTGAATGAGCGATCCGCGACGCTGAATGCGGCCCGGTTTCAAAGCACCACGACCGAGGCTGGATGGTTCTCGTTGCTGGGCGCGGCCCTCGAAGGCATGCAGCAGCTCTACGTCATCATCGACCTGGAACTGTTGGAAAGGTGCGAAACGTCTGGGAAGCTCTGGCTAGACGAGTTCCCTCGACTCTTTGAGTCACTCACGGCAAGGAACATTCGCACGGTGCTGAAAGTAGCCTTTGTCAGCCCTCGAGGCACTCAACGATACACGGCAAACAACGTCTTTCTCCAGACGACGGCAGCGACGCGAAGGTCTTTGGCCAAGGCGAGGAAACTGGGGAGGAATAGGCGCAAGGGTCAAGAGAGGTTGCTGGCGGCACTTGTGCATGGAAAGAGTGAGGGATCTGTCGTATGTGAAGCGAGTTTGGGTTCATTTGGTCAGTTAATTTGACTTGTAGCGATGTTGTTGATACTTGTTCGGTGAAATGTGTTTGAATAGTATGTGGCTGGTTGTGGTTGGGAATGGCGTGGATGTGCTCGACCAATTCTGCTCAATGATGAATCAAGAGACTATAGTGGGTATTAAATAGTACCAAATTGGAGACCAGTAAATTAGGCAAGAGTGCCTCTGACAGGCCATCTCTCCTTCTTATTGCGGAAGAGAGCTTCGTGTCGGTGGCGCCTGATCGTTTGTCGGATGCTGACGGGACGGAGACGGCAGGTGCGACGGGAAGAGTGAGAGCGCGTCAGCACGGCGACCGAATGAAGACGGAGGGATAAGATGAGATGAGAAGAGAAGAGGTAGCATGTGAGAGACGACGAAATAATTCCAAAATGTAAATATAAACCCGACACTTGTCGTGTAGCCGCATATGAGCTTGTTCGGCGAGTTTCGTTTTATCCCTTCTTTCGTGGCGCTTATAAGACCGACGCTCCACCTCGGGACCCGAGATATCAGCCAAGACCACATGCGACCAAAACTCCACGGACTCTCAGCCTCACCTCTACCCTCACTCACTCTTAACAACAACACCCAACACTCGTTTCATAAACAAACAACAACCACCCACCACTCACTCACTCACTCAATAAAAAAATGACGCTCCCCCACTCATCAAAACCCCCCCTCGACCTCCCCCGCATCCTCTGCCTCCACGGCGGCGGCGTCAACGCGCAAGTCTTCCAGCTCCAATGCCGCGCCATCATCGCCCGCCTCAAGACCTCCTTCCGCCTCGTCTTCGTCGACGCGCCCTTTCCCTCGGACCCGCACCCGGCCATTGTTCAAGTGTTTGGCGAATTGGGCCCGTTTTACAGCTGGTTGAGATGGCTGCCCGACCAGCCGGACGTGGATCCCGATGCTGCTGCCAGGGAAGTGGTGTATGCGTGTAGGAGGGGGATGGAGTTGGATGAGGGGAGGGGGGAGTGGGTTGGTGTACTGGGGTTCTCGCAGGGTGCGAAGATCGCGGCGAGTTTGCTGTGGGCGCAGGAGAAGGTTGAGAAGGGATTGGGGGAGGGAGAAGCAGAGACGGGGTTTCGGTTTGGGGTGATTATGGCTGGGCGGGCGCCGGTGGTGCAGTTGGATTCTAGGCTGGATACGCCGCGCCATGTTGTCGATGCGGGGAGGTTGAGCTCTGACTTTGACGACTGGCCTGAGAGCAACGAGGGGGGACATGTTTTCAGTGTGCCGACGCTGCATGTTCACGGGTTGAGGGATCCGGGGCTGGAGCAGCATCGCATCTTGATGGAGAGGTATTGCGAGGCTGGGACGGCCGAGCTGGTCGAGTGGGATGGGGAGCATAGGTTGCCGATTAAGACGGGTGATGTGGATGCTGTGGTGAGGAAGATGTTGGAGTTGGCTGGGAGGACTGAGGGGACTAAGAGCACTGAGAGGAGGGAATAGATATGGGTTTAGAGGGCTATATGTGAACGATGGGATATAGAATGGAATAGATTTTCTTTAGGATATTAACATTATAAACACCACCCCTTTTCCCGTCCGTCACTTTGGTCGTCGAAAAGGATGCGCCTCGGTATTCAAGACATATTCATCCAAACTGATCAAATCCGGCGGCGAAAAGACGAGATAGAAGTACTTGAGCGTTTCCGCCAACCAAAAGCTCTGTCTCCAGTCAGCATACACTCCCCCAAACACGTACTCCTCAAGCAATAGGCATCTTCTTACTCACCTCCATAGAATCAATCTTCCCCGTCTTCACATCCCTCACATCCTCCACCGCCGCATTCCCAAACTCCGTCTTCGTCACCTCCGCCACCGCCCGAAACATGTCCCACGCCACCTCCCGCCACTCCTCGTTCCCCGTCACCCGCCACAACACAAACACGCTCTCGATAGCCTCGGGACGCAGCAAGTACCGCGGATCCCGCGCGTGTCTGAACCCCTTCTTCAGCCCCTGATCCCCCTCGCGCTTCCACTTCTCCTCGTCAAACGCGCACGGCGTGGCAAGGTAAGGACACGGGATGAGGTTGAAGATCTCGGGCATGACGCCCGTCGGGAAAGACTTGTACGCCCAGGCACACCCGCGAGCCAGCCTGGCGCCGATGGAAACGTCGTCTTCTGAGCCGAAGAGACGGCCGCCGAGGGCGTACATGCCGCCCGCGAAACAGGTCAGGTGTTGGCTCTCGGTGCTGAGTTCCAGCCCCGGCGTGACCCTCACGTCGCCCGCGAACAACACGTCCACGTCCTCGTCAATCATCGGCCGGAACAGCAAGTTCCTCGTCACCGCGTCCATGGCGGACCTGTACATGCCCTCGAACCGCCCGTCCAAACCGCCCAGCAGGGCCGCCATCTTGGGTAAATACTCGTACAGCGAGTCCGCCAGCGCTCCCAGTGAAAAGGTATACCCGTCGGCTTGTTGCTCGCGAAAGTTGAGCGTCAGGGGCCACATGCCCGGCAACAGCGTCGCGTTCTGCGTTCTCTCCAGGAACCTCGTGACGCGGTCCGCGGCGTCAAAGTAGCGATCGTCGCCCGTCAGCTGCGACAGCCGCGTGAGTTCCAAACACAGCGACGCCGGCGACGCAGACGGGTCGTTCGTCCCCGCGACCTGCCTCCCCGTCCTCGCATCCTCAAAGTTGAGCCAGAACCCGGGCATCCGATTCGGCGTATCAAACGCCACGAGCAGCATATCGCCCAACTCGACCGCCTTCGCCAACAGCGCCGGCTCGCCGCTCAAATCGTGCGCCGAGAGCAGCCCGCCGAGATGCCGAATCGTCGTCTCGAAGACGTTAACCGCCCCGACGCCCTCGCCTATCCTCCCCCAATCCATCCCCGCCACCAACGCGGCCGCCTCGCGAAACTCGTCCGTCAAACCCATGATCCAGAGCGTATCCAGCGAATCCACCAACGTCGCCGCCCACCCGCCAAACGCATCCTTCCCTCTTCCAGAAACAGGCGCCAGCTCGTCCATCGGCCACGCCAGCCGGCGGTACGAAGCGTACCCGCGGAGGAACTCTTGCTTGACCGCCCGGCGCCGCGTCTCCGAAGTGCGCGTCTGTCGGAGCTTACTCGGGGGAGCTTGCACGGGGGGAAACGGACGAGGTCGGCCGACGGGGAGCGGCTTGATGGTTCCGGGAGGGTGAAACGCCGCGTGGTCGGCCCAGGAGACGGAACTCGGGACGAAGGGGACGGGCGGCCGAGGGAGGTGCCCGAGGTGGTACAGTGTGAAGACGGATAAGAGCGCGGCGATAACGAGCGTAGGTCGTGACGGACGACGCATTTTCTATGACAATCGAAAGAAAAAAGAAAGAGAGAATATTAAAATGTCGAAATCAAGATAACAGAAAAGAGAGGGAAAACATGACCTACATATAACAAACACCTCATTAGCAGCCATGCTTCTTTCTTTGTCACATTTCCTTTCGCCGGCGCCTACGCCACGTCCAGCTGGCCCTACGGCGCTTGGCACTCTAATTGCTGACCACAGCCTGCAAGTCCAAGTCTCCCCGATCCGCCGCCGTTGGGTCCCGGTTGAGAATACCCGTTGGTTGATGGAACCAACTCGTGTTATCTGGGTGCATGGTCGTGCGTTTTGAGTAGAGAATAAAGAACGGGGGGCCGCATCTGGGAACGATCCTGGCGGTTAACTGTGCACCCGTTGGTTTGGAGGTGGAGTGACTGACCAACTAATAGGACCCCTTCGCCTTGGGCGGCTTGTGGAAATTGCCGTCGGACAAGGGGATAAGATAATATGCACTTGGCATGGACAAGCTACAAACAAGATACAAATGAAGCAATCAATACCACAAGTTATCTGAGACGCCAACTCAAGTCATCTGCTCATCATTTCCATTTCCTGCCCCAAGTCATACCGGGCATGCTCTCTTCGCGGCACTAGGCCACAAAGAGCGAAACTATGTGCCTAAAATAATGTACAAGTCAAGAATCGAAATATCCAACCCCCATAGGGAGCTGGCAAAGGAAAAAGAAACATTGTCCGCCCGAAATCGCCCTCGCTATACCCATCCGTCCGCGACATTTCACCAGATCCATGTGCAAGATATCGCAGGGCGAAACATCCACGCGAGTAGCCCAAAGGCCACCCACCGAGGTTTCCCTAAAATGCTAATGTTCAAGAAGAGAAGAGACAAAAAGGCTCGCTTAGTGCCGGCCGTGGCCATGAGCGTGACGCCGGACGTGATCCCGCTTGTAGGCATTCGTTTGCTTGGGAGCCTCGGCCGTCACCGTCACCGTGTTCCAGACGGTGTGAACTCGCTGTCTGCACGTCGTCGCCTTGGCACGGTGGGAGCTGACGCTGGTCGCCTGGGCTTCCTCCGTTTGGGACGTCGCAGGCTCGGCGGCCGGCGAGGAGTAGACCTTCTTGGAAGACGAAACAGCCTCGGGAGTTTGGCTCGATTGAGAAACTTCGCTGGTGGGCTCCTGCTTGATGGAATATTCCGTGCCCGAAGCAGCGGTAGACTGGACATCGGTGGACTGAACAGCAGTAGACTGAGCGGCGGTGGACTGAGCAGCGCTGGACACCTTGGATGTGGCTTCACTTCCCGAAGACTTGGCAGTCGACGAGGCCGAGCTGCCTGAGCTACCACTGCCGTACTTGAAGCCGCTGAGAGGGTTGTCACCAGGGAGCTTGCTCAGAGTGCCATCAACCTTCTCATCCACGCCAGATTCGATGTGGCATTCCTCAGAGTTGGTGCCGTAAAACAGACCGGGGCAGGTGTCCATCCCGCCAGTACCAGCGTTACACGTATCAATAATGTGCTGGAGGAGATCCTCGTCCCAACCCGCGATGAAGTCGGCGTGAGAGCTGTAGCCCGTCACGTCACCGTTGGACCAGACGAAAGGCTGGTCATCCTTGCCCTCCTCCCAGCGGCCCTGGAAACTCTGAGTGTCCCAGTACACCTCGTAGAACAGATGGGGGACGTGAGTGTACCCGTCGGGGCAGTCGAGCTTGCCGTCGTTGTCCGAGGGAAAGACCATGTTGTTCTTGTAGTCGGTAAGGCCGGCGTCGGGGTTGTAACAAGAGGGGAAGTGAACGTCGGCGCGGAGAGGAGAGTACTTTCCATCGCAAGTTCGATACGGAAAGCCAACACCCTCGCCCAAGTTGTTTGGGTCTCCCACGCCCTGCATGGTACCATCAGAGTCGGGATTCCAGGAAGGGGGATCATAGATGTTTTCGAGGCGCGGGCAGGTGATCCTGGCGGGGTTGACAGGACCCTTCGAGGGGTCCAAGTTGGCCGTGGCACCTGCCTCGGGCATGACACGGGTCATGGCACTGCCTGAAACCATGTTTAGACCGACTGGGAAAGCTTTGATATCGTCATTGGTCGCCTCGAAACTGAGTGCCGAGTTAGTTTCATGAAACACAATGAGCGAGGACAAGCGGGGCCCGAAACCAAGTGACAAGACGACATGGAAACTTACAAGTAGTAGGCGTTGAAGTAGTACATGTCGACGGACTCAAAGTTTCCAGTCTTGGGGTCGTGAAAGTAGAGCGAAGGAAACCAGTAGGCACTGTTGTCGCCCTTGACGTTGGCGTTGCTACACTTGGACTCGAGGAGGTCCTTTCCAGTGGCAGACTTGCTGAAACCACTACCACCCATGACGCTGTGGACGTGGGTGAAGATCTCTCCGGGGGTGATGATGGGGTCGACGCGACCCTTGGTCAGTTCCTTGCCGTTGAAGTGCAGAACAGCAAATGTTCCCGTGTCCTTGGCGGCGGCGACTCCCGCGAGCGCCGCGACGGTGTTGGCGGTGGTGAACTTCATGGTTTCGGCGGTTGCAAGGCGCTAGGTGGTTTCGAATTGAACGGAGTTGTTGAAGTAGAACGAAGGTAAAGCGGCAGTTGGTTCGACAGTCTCTAGGACGGCGACAACCAAGTATAATGAACTTGGGCTCAGAAAGCCAGAACGAAGTGGAAGGTTATAGGTGATACCGGAGCACCTGAGAACGAGTGTGGTCCAACACACAAATAGCTCGCGGCAGCAAGTGAATCAAGGCCGCGGCGAGGCGAAGTGGTTGACGAACGAAAGATGGGATGAATGAGAGGAGCAAACAGGAGGGGCCTGTCGCGAAGAAGAGAGCGAAGAAACGAAATAAATGAAAGGACGTGCTCAGCAGTTTCTGTGGTGTACGAAGAGAGTGAGAAAAGAAAAAAAAGAGGGTGAGGGAAGAAAAGAGAATAAGAGGACGGCGAGGTTGGACGAAGAAGGTGCAGGAGGGTCTTGTGAGATGGATGCTTCCATTGGGTACGTACCTCGCAAATGACCAGGGTTCGTTCATTCAGGTTTGTGTAAGTCGACCTGAGTGGCCCGAGTGGCGGCAGGACCGACCACGAGCCTCAGGCTGCGCTGATTCCTTTCCGAGAGTGGGCTAGCCAGGGCTGCTGGCAGCTGCGACCCAAAGAGTGCTACTTCGTACCTGCAGTAAGCTGTCTGGAATATTGATAGCGCCCGCGGCTAGGAAGGACCGACCGATGGTCTCTCCTGCCAGGGGCCGGCCGCGATGCAAGCCTTCCATGGAGGCCGTGAAGCAACATGGATGCGGACACTGGACAGAACAACCACTCGGATCACGTAAGAAGACTTGGTGCAGTTGGAGTTGCAGTTGCAGGTGAAGTTGCAGCAGCACTCATTCACCGTCTGCCGCCCTGCCAAGCATGGCGATGCGCTCGAGGACTCAGGGGGGGCCACGGCCTCGTTTGTTTCTTTGTCGGCCTCCCAGCAGACCGTACCCACGAGTACAGCCTTTCAGTATCAACAGGCGCCCGTCATTGGGTCGCGCAGTTCTTTCGTTCGCGCCGCACCTCCTCAGCTTGTGTCGCCAGGTGTTTCCCTCCTTGAGCAAACCGCCTCCGACATTGAGTCACGAACGCCGCCCGGTCGGTGAAGGCTTGCAGCCCTGTGCTTTCCAATCCATGGCTTCGGGCCTCAGGTCCGCATGTACCTGCATCCGAACTTCCGCATTGACATGGCAGATTAGATTGTGGCTCCAAGGTTGAGGGCCGCCTCGGGGGGCATCACGTCCATGGGCGCCTCAATCAGGACAAGGGGTCGGAAGTGGAGGCTCGGCGGCTCGTTGTTTCTTTGCTCTCTCTATTGTCCTGCTTTGTTGTGCTAGCGGGTGACTCTTTGGGCTGTTATGCTTGGCGGTGATGCGCTGGCTCTTGGTGTAACTTGGCGTTGAGCACACCGACATATGGAGGGAGACAGATGAGGCCCAAGCCGAACTAAGCCCAGTCGACGTGGGCTTTGTGACTGCACAATTCTTGCATCCATTGGAAGAGTAACCACATCTCGGATACGAGCTGATACCAAGGACATCCTTTCTTCACTGCACAATGAAGACCAAAAATATCCATGCCCAATGCTGACGGGATTATATTGAAGGAGGAGGGGCACATATTCCTGTTGCACAGCGTCGTCTCACACAGACAACCCAGTCTTCGAGGCCCCCGAACAAAACAAGAGACATGGACCGTCAGTCTCCCCCACTGCAGATCATTTGGAGATTGCAGGGCTCAGCCGACCTCGCCTCAACCACCGGCATCCAGCCGAGAGATCTGTGCCTGGGTAGACAGGGGTTAATGACGGGACTGGCAGTGGCGTGATGTTCGCCTCGTGGCTGATGGCGACGGGACCAACGCTTGATGAAGGGATCTATTGATTCGGCTTCATTGTTGAGTTTTTTTCTTCCTTTTCCTTTAATTGCCGCATTCGAAAGAAAGGAGAAGGGGGAGACAACCAGTCATGAAAGAGTTGCTGATGATTGCTTTGCCCATGTACAGTATATGCGTTTCCCAGGCAGCGAAACGGGTCGGGCGTTTCAAACAAAGCAGCGCTCCCATTCGGCATACAACCTGGACAATGCATATGGCTGCATAGTAATGGGACGGTTTTGGAAGGCTCTGAGACTCTTGTCCCTGTCAAAGGAAGGCTCCGTCCTCCGAAGGGCGGAATGGAAGACGGAAGAGGCGAGAAAATAAGCTCAATGGTTGTTCCCAGAGCTGGGGATCCGTCGTTTGCATCTGTCTTCAAACGTGTTAGCAAAGAGAGGACCCTGAAAAGGATGCACGCCAAGTGGCTGCAGCGGTGCAGCCCTTTCAGGGGCACAGGTCCTGAAACGCACTAGCCCAAGGCCATGATTTGACGATTCGCGATTGGGTCAATGCCGAAGGGAAAGGACGATGAAAATGGAGGAATCGAGGTGTTTTTAGGGCTTGAGTGTTGGTCGTTGATGAATTGATGATGCGTTGGTCGAACCCGCAGCCGCCGGCCTGCTCCTTCCTTGCCGGCTCTTCCCATTCTCCCCCCATCCCCGAGTTCCTTCCTTCGTCCGTCTTTCATCCTCGTTCTCTCCTTCCACGAGAACTTATTGCTTACCTTACGTAGGGTAGGCAGCTTACGTAATGCGGACACAGAGTGTTTGGTGCCCGTGAATAAACTCTTAAAACACCATTACCTTGCAATCTCTTCATCAATGCATGCCTCTTGAACGGACGAATGGGACAAGCCCAGTTTCTTCGGCTCCGGCCTGCATTACATCAGCCAGCCACCAACATGTTCGCTACGCCCGCAGCTTGAACAATTGGCACATTGATTGCATGCTCGCTTAGTAGCTTCGACGACGACGGTTGCTTGCCAACGAGTCAATATCATCAACCCATTTCCGCACCAGGGACTCAGCACCACCGCAGCCTGTGGCATGTGGCAGTGTTTCGTTCGCTCAACAGGTCCCCGAGGCTGAACACACCCGCCGACTTCAAGGACGCTTCCAAGGTAGCCCATTTGCCAGTTTCCCGTCTCCATTCGGCCCGGTCCTGATCTTGTTACAGTCCGGCTCTTAATGCTCCCGCCCTATGATGACATCCTTGTCCGACTCTCTACCCGCCTGGCAACACTCGATGCAAATACAGCAACCCCTATAGCTGAGGGACTCCCTATATCGACGGATGAACCGGATGCTCGATACCTTGATACCCACAGCCAGCAATCAGCCGTTGCCGTCCCGAGGACCAAACCGTCCAACTCGTGGTCTTTACCATGAGCTCGGTTCGCATCACATCCCCGTCTAGTCGATCCCGTTAGATTGCGAGTTGCCCAGAAGAGAAGTTCATGGGGTAATTCGGCACCGTCGTGCCCACTTCAACCTTCTCTGAGTGCAATAGCAAACAGTTTCACCCCGTTACGCCGACCTTCATCACATCAAAGATGACTCTCTCAACAAGAGGCACAAACCACCCCTATGCAACTGAATCCTTCTTGCCAGACGATGTTCTCCTTGAAATATTGTCCTCCTACTAACATAATTGGGTACTTTTAGCCGGTCCGGCAGGTGAGCCATGTGCAAGGTGGTTTGCGTCACGGGCGATGCCGTCTTCGCAACATCCACGACTTTTGTTCTGTGACACAAGAGTCATTTTACGAAATGTTTACACTTCCAAGGATGGAATCTACCAGGCGTTTAATTACGGTGAGGGTTCGCTCTTGATTCTTGGTCACTGCATGTGTCGTCCGATACTGGTCTCCTGGCTCACTTGACAGATCAGAGATCACGTACCTGATCAAGCCTCCAGCTGATCCCGCCAGTGCACAAAGCCATCCCCTATTCGGAAGACTGCAGGATCGAGCGAAACACGTCGTGACCTGAATCGGTCGATGCCCGGAATCCAGTCTTCAGGTTGGGCATGATGATACCCAAGGGGTTGTTCATCACCTCTGGCAAACGGCTGGCTGGTTCCGCAACCTGAAGAAACTAACTCGGAGACAGTAACTTTCAGCACTGAAGATAACCGAAACATACTTCTTTGCTCTGCCGATGCTGTTTCAAGGAACCCCTCGTTACGTTTGAGGCAATGAGCGCAGCAGTTTCGTCGAGGCGTCAGAGTCATAAGATGCCCACCAGTGTCGGCCTCCCACTTCCTCGTTTCTAACGGTTGTCGGGCGCAGACAAAACTCCCAAAACTAGCATAAACTTGATTCTGGTGAAGCCTCTCACTTAGGTGTAACTCGCACCGTGGCATCTCCCAAGGCGGTGACGATTTTGCAACTCCGGGCACTTTTGTTCAGATCACAGCAGCTCCCTGGGCTTACCGCCAATCTCACCATGACACAAGAAGCCATTTTGGTGCAAGGGAGCTGGCCTATAATTAAGTGCATGCTCGTCTCACATCGGACGGGTTTCTGTCGGTTCTATTGGTTAGTTGGAATGCGATGGTTGAGTGAGTTCATGGCTGACTGATCTTTGGAGTAAGGACTGGCTATCGAATCATGCCATTAGCATTCGAGACTTCCTGGCTGCTGGATCACGAAACTGGCCCTCGAGGCTTACTGGCCGTCTATCCATGACATCGGCTTTCGACACTCATTGTCTATCTATTCATGCTATCGAGGTTCGAGAGTTACTGCGAAGGCAGCGGCAAGCATATCTGCAACTTACACGGCCCAAGTCTCTCCTAGGCTACCAACCCATCCTCTTCAAGACAGGCGACAACGGGCCCATGGCAGGCAGATACTGTCAACCATCCAGGATCAAAGGCTCTTGTCCGGTCCGCTCTCCCGCATAAGTCTCTCGGCACCAAGCATGCAGCGCCCGCTTGCCTGGGGCTCAACAAAGCCTGCCGGCCCGAGATCACGTCTGCTCCCCTGCGGCGTAGCAGAAGGCATCGACGATATCCAGTCTAATCTGCGCCCTGCAAAAAACATGCATCCAACCCACCAGTGCCACCACCAGCTCATGCAGCCCGTCACCGCTGTTTGCTCTTCATTCACATGGTAGAGAAAACATGGCCCCTCAACGCATACAGGCATGTCGGATCGAGATCTCGTCCTCTCACGCCATCGGCCTGCAAAACTCTCCGAGACACCTCTTCTCTCCTCGCCCATTGCGGCGGCGTCTCCCTCTTCTCTGCGGCTGGAATGCAGCTGTATTGGATCCCATTTCTGCCCCCCCTACCGCGGGTCCCGTTGTCTCAACTCTCAAGTACTCGTCGCCGTCTCTTTGGGTTCTTTCATTTCCGACATCTCCTCGGACTTGGTGTTTCATCCTCCTCCTCCAGCCGCTTGTCTTGATGCGGATGATATCGACACAAGCTCTCCATCTGGCTTGAAAACGAGGGGAGGCAAGGTTGCCGGCCTATTCCCATAGAGTTTGCCTTCTGTGGAGGAAGTGGAATCTCTCTCAAGTGATGAAAGGCTTCAATTCCAAATATATCGCTCTGAGCGGAGACGGTCGTGGGGATGGCGGCCGCAGCCTTCGGCGCCTCTTCTTTACAGACACGCCCCGACCAAAGCCATGTTTCAACTCGCCGTCGACGGATGCCAACACCTTGTGCAGCCACAAGACCTAGGGCTGAGACTTAAGTCAGTCTGAGGAGAGGAACGAAGAGGGGAAAAGAGCTTGATCGAGACTGCAACTCTCCAGGCCCCCTCTCACTCCTAATAGGCTTACCTCTCTTGCCTCGACTCTCCGTCCGAGCCTCCATGCCAAACTAAGTGAGACATGCATTTGGTAGCATCAACTCGTCAAGCAAGGGGCTAGGATTTGCAGCCTCAATTTACCGCCGGCTTTTCCCATGTGGAGAAGACGGCTCGACACAAACGTGAAGATGTTGCCTGATGGTTGGTTTCATTCCGTCCTCCCTACATACAGGTCACAAGGATGATAAATGTTAGCTCGAGACTCCCTACCCGCTGTCAGGAAAGAGGAGAGATGATTGATGCGCTGATCGGACGGTTCATTCTGGTTGATCAGAGGCAAAAGTATAGATCGGCAGGGCCGGGTCACGATGCTGCAGATCTGACCGAATGATGAGTGCTCTTGAGGTCGCAATACTTGCCACTCGTACCGAGCTAACATTTGTCATCCTTGTGACCTGTACGCCTGGCTGGAGACGCTCTTGGAATCAGAGTTGCGGGAGAGCGAGAGCCACGGCGACTTCGCCCATTGTTTACCGCGTCCTAAGTCGTGGTCGAAGAACCATTGTCGCCCAAGTACCGACGGACGAGAAGAATGCTGCATGCCCATTGCGACAACCCTCTCACACGGCAGCAGCTCCATCCCTCTTTGTGGCTGGACGAAGCCGGACAAAAGACGGATTTGACACCGGGCGGCACTGGGCCAACATGGGAAACAGAAAAGCCCATGGCCCGCCCGTCATGAGTAATGTATCCCGTGGACGGCCATGTGTGCACCTGAAATGCTCGCGTGTAGAGCGACGCGTGCCAGGAGCCACAGAGGCTTGACTCCAGTCTCTCTCTCTCCTCGTGAATTGGCAGCGGTGGGAGAGCAAGGCACCTTTTGTTGAGGCCATGAGTAGTGTCTTGGCCGCCCTGTGGCTGCATTGGCTGGTAAATGGTGAGACGTGAGGCCCGCTGCTGTCTCTTGAGCAAGTCCAATTGCATTTCTACCTGGTGCCGCTGCCAGATGCAGCTGCATAGACACCCTCACGTCGGCCCCAGAACTGGATCCAGACCCGGCTCGTCGACGTGCTCGGCCTCAATTCTGACCGTCACTTTCCCATCCTCCCGGTCCCAGTCGTGAGACAGCAAGCGGGCGTCGAGCTTATCCTCAACCGAGCGTTGGCTCTCGTCACTTGCATTCCAAAGGGCCCCCCCGATGCATGACTCCTTTGACTGCTGAGACAGGAATATCCTGTTCGAACAGCTGACTTGCTCCTCACTCCCCCCCCGCTAACCGTTGTTCTCTTGACAGGCCGGGAGCTGATCACATCGGCTCAATCTGTCCTGTATTTTTGTTTCCGTCTCCGCATATTTCGTTGTCGCTGCACCTGCGCCCCGACCTTCAACTCCCTTGCTTCTCGGCGCAATCAGCTCAC